>JAUCMU010000143.1:21463009-21474902 GCA_032275025.1 Enteromius treurensis
ACAAATCTATTTTCCTCCCTCAGGGAAGCAATTCGTTTTTTTTTTGTCTTTTGCAAATCAATACGGGTAATAAAAAACACTCTTTTCCACTTTCCTCTTTAATGACAGTGGAAACAGTCTGACACGTGGCATGTGTATTTCAGTACTATTTGAACACACTCAAGAGTGCATGCCTTTAAGCTGAAAGGTTTTACAGTACTGTTATGAGGTGCAGTCAAACGTTCTTAACGTTTACACAACTTTAGACAAGGCTTTCTTTTTTGTTATGACGTTGTCAGGTTCTGCTTTAGCAATCAGCGTTGTTATAGAGTTTGGATGATTTAGGTTAGTTTCAGGTTACCCGGGGTTCACAGAAGCTCATGTGACTAAATACTTTACCTGCTCTTAACTGTGTCTGGGACTTTATTTGACTTTTTGGATACATTTTAAAAGACAATTTCTCAATAATGCAGCTTAAAGTACTGGTGCACTCAGTAGTTTTTCCTAATTAAAAACACTGTCATAAAACTAATAAATAGAAATGATGGAGCATTTAGAAGTGTTAAAGAGCAAATTAAAATAAATAAAACAGACAAAATGCACAAGTACACCAGCCGGTGCCCTGACAATATTAACATCAAGATTTCTCTTCTGTGAGCATCTTAAAAAAATAAATAAATAAAACTCTTATTTTTTCCCTCTTTTCTCTACCTTTCCTCTTGTTCTATTCAGCACTATGATTGCAACTCTTATTATCAGCACTGTATTATTGTATCCTTTATAAATTGCTAATTGTATTCCCCGTTTATAGGTCACTTTGTATAAAAAACACCTGTTAAATGAACAAATGTTAGTGTACACAATAACACACTGATCATCATCTCTCCCACTAGGTGGCACTTTGGACTCTGGGTCAACAAGTAGCCAGTACTGGGTATGTGGTGGAGCCATACAGGAAGTATCCGTCTCTACTGGAGGTGCTACTCAACTTTCTAAAGACAGAACAGAACCAGGGGATTAGGAGAGAGGTACTGATTTCTGCTCCTTTCATTGAACGCCAATTTCCATGAATGTGGGTGCAACAGTTATTTGAAAGGAAGTGCTTCAGACAGTTCCTCCTCATGTCCAAGTTTAGTTATTTTCTAGCAATGATCATTAAATGAATTTTAAGATGCGAGCAATAAAATAAAACAAATCTAGAAACAAATGGATATGGGTAACAGGGAGTGTACATATGAAGCTGAATTAAGCTCATTTTAAATGCTCAAAATAAAGCGCTATATAAATGCCTCATTAATTCATTCCTTCAGTAGGGGCTTGCTAGTTTAGGACCAAAAGCTGATGCTTTGTTTTGTTTATTGAGCTAAGTGAATGCATTCAGCACAATTTATGCTTCAAATAAAAAGGATACATTTTTAATGGGAGAAACTAGGAAGTAACATGGTTTTACAAAAAATATACGAGACACAGCTAAAAAAGTTTTTGGTAATTAGAGTTATTTCTTTACTTTTTTTATACCATAAATTGGTTCTAAGTCAAACCAATTTTTGCATTTTTAAACTGACTTTGGAGTTCTGTTCCCTTGGTTAGGCCATACGTGTGTTAGGTCTGCTTGGAGCTCTGGACCCCTACAAACACAAGGTGAACATCGGTATGATTGACCAGTCTCGTGATGCATCAGCCGTCAGCCTCTCAGAGTCCAAATCCAACCAGGATTCAGGTAATCAGATGCACCTGTATACTTGTTTGAGCATGCATGTCACGCAAATGTGGTCAACACAATTAATTACAGATGCAAAGAAGATTTTGCCCATCTAGCACAGGGATTTTCCAGAGCACAAATTTCCCTTTCCAAAGGTGGAGCCAGAACGCCTGGGTAGTGTGTTCTCACATGTTGGCTCGGTTTGTTTGGCTTGGGCATAAACAATGTCTTTTAAAAATAGTTCAGATTACAGTCCCACTTGTTTTCCCCCCATACCATCCTCTTTCTCATTTCATATGCATGTGTGCAAAAGTCAGAACAAACAGTTCTCAATTAAATATGTTTCTTTTCCCACTCTTGTGAACACAATGCCCTACTGCAGTGGTTCTCAATCCTGGTCCTCGCATACCTGTTCTGCATATCTTGCACGTCTCTCTTTGTTAACGCACCTGCTTCTGATAATCAGCTCATTTGAAGAGAGCTCCGTGCATGAGCTGTATTCTGATCGACATGGTCCCTACACAGTGTCTGTTAATATTTACTTCACTTCGGAACATTCATTAATGGATTTGCACAGTAAATAAGTAAATAAGATTTCAATTACTACTCGCACACACTGTGCTGGTTCAGCGGTTTTCAATCCTTGGAATCCTTCGTATATTTCTCTTGTCATTTGTTCTATTCGCACACATGCGCACTGTGAATTGGACATCCTTGATTATTCCGCTATGATTCCAGTTCGAAGTGAATTTATACGTTCCATTCAAAGTGCATATAAGTGTGCGAGACATAATTGAAATCGTATTCACTTATTTACGGTGCAAGTCCATGAAAGAATTTTCCGAAGTGAAGTAAACTTTAATGGACACTGTGTAGGGACCGTGTGGATCAGAACACAGCTCATGCACGGAGCTCTCTTCTTATGAGCCGATTTTCAGAATCAGGTGCGTTCACAAAGAAAGACATGCAAAATATGCAGACGGGGGGGGGGAGGACCAGGATTCAGAACCACTGCCCTACTACATCGTGTAGTCCTCAGTCTAGAACAAAAACTATTTGTATTTAAAACCAGTTGACATTATTGTTTATTATTATCGTTAGTTGCCACAGATAATTATCTTGTAATACTATTATTATTATTATTATGAAGGTCTATGGGATCTTCAACATCCTGTAGTATAAAAAGCAGAAATTTGAAGCTTGTTTTTTTCTTTGAAGTGTGTTTACACATTTTTTTGTACTAACATGTTAAATTAGTTTAAGTCTTCACTATGAACTTAATTAAAACCAAGGGACCAAGGGTCTTAATCAGTCAATTACCAAGGTCCTGATGCCATCAGGTGTGTTTCAATTTGGCTGCAGCTGGATTTTAACGATCATTGTGATTTGCCGCTTGGGGTAGGAGTTGAAAATGTAGCCATTAAGGATTTTTTGCTTACTATAATAATGCTTGTGGTGTGTTTGTCAACTTTATTACAGATGAGATGGATAAGATGCAATATTTGTCATTTCTACATAATATATTTCAGATGTTTTATGTAGAAAGAAATATTTTTTATTCAGTACTTTTTGTATTGCTTAATGTATGAACACAAAGTAAAAAAAAAAATTAATCTGTACTATTTAAATAACAAAGTGGGGTCTATATTTTTAAGTTTAATTTTGAAACGTATGACAATATAACAATGACATTACAATAAACACTTCACATAAATAAATTTACAATCCGGCCTTTTTTAAAACGAGCATGTCATCATCAGAGCTTGTGTGGCCACTTTGGAGACGTTCCGCAGAATGAACAGCTCTCACATTGTTTTTGCATTACTTAGATGGGTGTAAGTCACTGCTGTCTTAATTCGGACAAAATATTAAACAGCATGCACTGCTGCAAATCAGGTGCCAGTCAGTCTGTGCAGCACCACAGTCAAAAACATATTCTTGACATTTATGACTGCCAAATATTCTGATTGTGTAGGTCCATTAAAGCTGCTTTGTCTTTGCCTCTGGCCTCAGAGCATCAGAGTCCACCAGCTCAGAGAGAAGGAATAGTTTTAACAGTAGGGCCTCATAAAGAAGCATGCTGCAGGAAGTGTGGATATCTCCCGAGTGATGCATTAGGGATAAAGTACAGGTTACCGTCTGGGGCAGCTCTGTCTTGGTCTGCACTTATTTTGTACTCCCACTTTGAGAAAACTCTCTTTACAGGCAGAGAACTGCCTGCTGGCCTTATTGCAGTGATAGAGCAATGGGAAGTTTTATGAGATGAAGGTGAGCTCTGTGAGTGATGTTAATGGTGGACAGAAAAAAAGAGTTTTATTACTGGTATTTTATTTCTTTAATACAAATACATAATATGAGACTCAAGTGAGGACAGAAGGAAACTAAGCCAAACTTTTGACAGCCTTTCTAAAATAATTGGAGATATCTACTTGCAACGCTTCAGTACTGTGATACATTAATGAAAAAAATGATGTTAACAGATCTAATGACTTCTTTTTAGTGAATCACATCAATATTTGGTATGACCACCTTTTGCCTAAAAAGGGTACATTTGCCAGTAGGTTACTGAAAATCATCTTGAAGATGTCACTATTTCTTTTGAATCACAGTCTTTTCATGTACTGAGGAATAGTTATTATTTTTTGTATAATATTCTGCCCAGGGGGAAGCTAACAAAACATCATGAGGAGCATATGGTTTTGGATGTCTTTTTTTTTGCGCTGTGTAGATTACCATAATAGCCACAATAAGTGTGCAGACTGTTTTCTTTGCAACTGGCTGTGTTTTTTTTTTTCTGCAATTCTTTTTTTTTTTTAAGAGTGTCTGTTGCATTCATGTGTGCTCTCTAAAGTGAATGAGTAAGTGGTCACAGGAGATGCATGTTAACAACAGGTGAAAACAACAGTGGGTCTAGGCTGACCACTTGGGATCAGATCTCTGACAATTCATATAAATACCAGGTGGAAACAGGTCCTTAGACACCCCACTGTCTGTCACTGTAAACCAAATGAAAGGACCTGAAACCCTTAGGCACAGGCAAACAACTCCAGATCGCCTGTTAACCCCACATCAAATGGCACATATAATTTAGGGCACAGCCTGCTGTGTATGGGGAACAGATGACTGCATTACGTCATTCAGATACACAACTATATACGTAGGTAGTTTTATGAGTGTAGGAAGCGGTCGGTAGCAGGCTGCACTGCATCCTGTGTCACATTGTGTGATGTAGTAAATCCTGTAATTTACTAACTCCTGATATCTTCATGTTTTTTGCTTCCTTAAATGACTTTTTTAAAGGAGTTGGAAACACGGGGCAGTACCCTTTTAAAAAATACATACAGTATTTGTGCCTTATTTACCTCTGAAGGTTGCATTATAGTACCCTGAGGTTATTAAATGTTCCTTGTGTGTATAATTGTATGAGTGTGATACTTCACTGTTTTCACGGTTGTATTCATACACAAGATAAGCAAACAACAAAACCATCCACATGGAAGGCTTAACATTCTTTCTACAACATATGATAACTTCTGTCGCATTTGGCATTTCAGCTGACTACAGTACCAGTGAGATGCTGGTCAACATGGGTAACCTGCCATTAGACGAGTTTTACCCGGCAGTTGCCATAGTGACTCTAATGCGCATCCTGCGTGACCCGTCGCTGTCCAATCATCACACCATGGTGGTTCAAGCCGTCACCTTCATTTTCAAATCACTTGGATTGAAATGTGTGCAGTTCCTGCCTCAAGTTATGCCCACCTTTCTCAACGTCATTAGAGTGTGTGATGCCAGCATCAGAGAGGTACGCTGCTATCACAGAAAAGAGGCTTCAGTGCATTGCAAAACTTAACCTGTTTTTCCATTTATGAGGTGTATTGTCAGTTTGAGGTTTCCATAGAAGTATTCAGGTTTAGCAGATGTCAACAGACATTTTTGCATAATGTAAATGACAAGAAAAAAACAAACAAACTAATAAATAAATCAAAATAAGGTTGCACTAAAAAGGTTACAATGAAAGTGTTTTTTAGTTAAATTAGTTTTGGAGGATTTATATGCAGAAATGTGAAGATTATAATTTCATAAGCAGATTTAATTGTATTTTGTGTTTTATTTAAAACTATAAATCTGTTTAAATTAAAATCATTTGAGCTAAACATGAATATGGACGTTTTGTCCTAACAAAATTAACATCAAATGATCAAAAGGCCTGTCACAATAATCTATATATGTACATGACCTCAGTAGTTTTTGGTGATGCCATATATTGCCCATTATATTTACATAAAAAAAAACAAAACATAAACAAACGTTGTTTTGCATTTCACTTGTGCCTATGTCTTTTGCAACTTCTGATTATACGTTCAGTGGCATAAAATGGTCTTAAAATGACAATAATATGGCTTACAGCAATTATTTATGAGGCAATATATCGCACAACAAAATGCTGTTATCATGAAAAGCATAATGATCAGATAATAAATTAAATACTTCAAGCTTCTCAAATAAATGAAATGCTTTAATGAAATTTAATTTCCCTGTTTGTGTAAGCGTAAACCGTAACAAAAATAAATGTTAATATTATGATTGAAATATTATGATTATTCATTTGAATACTGGATTAATAAATTAAATATCACAAACGTTGTATTTAATTAAATTTTTCAAATAAGTAAATTAAATAAATTTGAATCATCACATTTATTATTTGATCATGTAATTTCATTTAAATTTTCTAAAGTGAAAGAATTTAAAATAAAAATAAATGTACATTCTATGCATGGAATATTACTTTAACTTTAACTTAAATCAAATCAAGTTTCACACAAAGCCATCTGATTTATTTTTTTTTTCTCAGATGTACCTCTCCCGTCATCTCTCGTTCTGTGCATCATTCTCTTATTATTTTTCTCTTTTTTTCTTTAGTTCCTTTTCCAGCAGATGGGTATGGTTGTGTGCTTCGTCAAGGTCCACATCCGGCCATACATGGATGATATCTTCACACTGATCCGGGTAAGAGATTTGTTCACACATCTTCCTGATTCTCATCTGAATTAAACAAAAATGCGCACTTGATACCCTTCAAATGCTTGTTAAAAAAATGTTTTTGTGCTAAACGTTAGGGCATGTTAGTCCCATTGATTGGACTAGACAACGATCCCTGCTTTCACCCTGCAGCCTGAAATCAGTACCTCAAAGCCCATATAAAACAGCTGCCAGGTCCTGGTGTCTTTGTCCTTTTGTGGCACTCTTATCACTCAACCAGTAGAGAATATTGGCTGCCACGGCGAGGCATTTGGGAATTTGCAGAATGTTCCGCCGGGCATAAAACCCCCGCTGACTTCCGACCCGTCACGTAGTTCTGTAGTGTTGCCGGAGCAGTTTTTTTTTCCCTGCACAGCAGGCCGAACGTCTCCTCCGGTGCACCCCAGAAGGACGAGATGTCTATTGCAGTCTATTACTAGAAACCATTCAAATTTGTATTCATATGTCTTTAGACAAATGTCAATACAGTATTTTTTTTCAGAACCTGTGCTTGGCTTATTATTCCAATCAACTTATTTGGCTACTGTAAAATTGGCAAAGGGAAACTTTTATGAAACATGTTTTTTTTGTGGCATGCTTTGTCTGCAATAGTAAATAGCATTTGTTGTTGATGGTATGTTTTTTGATAATGGTAGAAAACACTTATTAGGTTGATTTCTTTGCCCAAAAAAAACCCCAAAAAAACAAAAAACCTTGGCTGTCAATCATGATGAAAAAATAAACAAGTTACAGCATGTCCACTAATGAGGCCGTAATATTTATTCTGTGGGATTCCCCCCACCTCCGAGCCCCATCATCCCTCGAGCACCCTTTTCACCTTTTTCACCCCTGACCCATTTTCCTGTCATGTAAAATTCAACAGTAAAACCCAAGGGAAGTTGACACCGATAGACACATCGTTGTTCTAAAATAGAATTTATTGAAATATTCATGTTAGGAATTGTAATAATGCACATAGAAAAAGAAGGAAATAATCATTGTTATATTGTAACTTTTGTTTTTTCTTTCAAAAACTTACTTGTATCTATACTTGTTAATACTAGTTTTTCCTTCATTTTTTTGGGCACATTTAATGCATAACCACTGAAAGATGTGTCTTTGTCAGCTCTTTTGTTCGTGTCATGTATCCGTACCATAATACCACAAATAGACGTGCAGCAGAATGTGGCGGCTAACTTGACTGTTTGTTAAGGCTGACAATTCTGCAAGACACTTCAATATTGGTTCTGTCACCTACATATGCGTACAAATCTTCTGAAACACCACTATTTCTCTTTCCATGCGCCACTTCATATCTACAGCCGCCACTTTTCGAACGATTTAAACATAACATGCTTCCGCCAATTCCCACCTTGAAGCAACAAAGGGTGAGCGTGGTCAGCTCGGAATGCATTTTTCAAAGCCGCATTGAATTTCGCTACAAATATCTTGTGGCGTCATGATGAAAATGCAATTGTAAGTGTCCTAACTGTTGAAAATGAAATTGCAAATGTAAAAAATATTATTTCATTTTCCTTCTGCAAAAATGTTTGCACATGTTGAGTAATGGAAAATGTCAATTTAAATGATAAATACATTGGCATTTTCAATATTGCGTTGTTGTTCTGAATATTGCACTTCAAATTGAATTTTGCTACACAAATGCTTCTATAGTTTTCAGCTTGTTTGTATTGTTTGTTATGTAACAATGGCATACACAACATTTAGTGTAAATATTGATAATTGTAATTAATAGCCGCAATTACAATTTCATGGGAATAATCGCCTATATATATACATTTTTCTTTTTTATAATCGTGTAGCCCTAGTCTCTATTATTTGGTAATTAATTAATTTCAGTTGAAACTAAATTGTATTATTTTATTTAATGTGCATAATGTTTGTAATGAGTGTTTTGTTTGTATAAATAGATAATCAATTTTTTTTAAAATATATGTTTTTTAGTGTAAAAAATTGGTTTGGATCTTGGTCATGTAGGGAACACTGAGATACTGTATTTTCTCTTCTGCAGGAATACTGGACTCCAAATAACCCCATGCAGAACACCATTATTTTGCTGATCGAGCAGATTGTGGTAGCTCTAGGTGGAGAATTCAAACTCTATCTGCCACAGCTCATCCCACATATGCTGCGAGTCTTCATGCACGACAACAGCCCTGGACGTAGCGTCACTATCAAGGTATTCACACGCTCACATATAACTCACTGCAGATCGACCAAATAGTAGTCTAATATCGTTGCATTCAACCCACAAACAATGGCATATCTCATTGTGCCGCTGTGTTTTGGAAGATGCCTGGCTTAGCGGGGAGGGTGGATTTGTGGCTTTAAAGCTAGCCTGCTGTTGATTATGGAAGAATATTCAGGGAACAATTGCACACTTTTCAAAGAGAACTGCAAGTTGTATTTGAAATTGAGCTATATCTACATGCAAAATCTTGCATTGCTGTTTCTGAAATCGCGTTTCAGTGACTGTCACTGCACAGCTTGAAAATCAATCAATGATATTTTTTTCTTGTTAATGGTTTTGATTGATTGTCCATGAGGCTGTTCCTAAAAAAATTGAGGTACAGAAGAGATATAGAATCATTTTGAAACCGCATTGTGCCTCCTTTAAAAAAAAAGAAAAAGTAAATTACTTCTGGCAATTTCCCGGGACTTGATGCTTTTCTTTTTAACGTTATCATTATCATTATTAATAAATTACAATTAAGTTTTTTTTTGTAAACAACAAGTATATACGAGGTCTGAAAGAGCTCACGTAATTCTGCTTTTGGCCAATCAGAAAGTTTTTCCAGAGCTCAAAATATTACAGAATGCTTTTTACAGTAATAATTTGAATCATTTTTATAAACAAACATGCCCTACATGGGCGTCTTTGATTGTTGCACTGCGCCTTGCTGTGAGGTGAGTTGCATTTCTGTGTTGTATATTATTGCACAGCATCACTAATTTTCCAAAGCAAAACTGTGTTCTGTTAAATCAGCCACTTACATTTATCACTTAGAAGTCAAATGTTAAAGTGCTTACAGATATTTTGGTTCTAATGTGTGAATTTTATTTTGACACTTTGAAAGAGCACTTTTGTGTTTTTACCGGAAAAGTTGATCTGGAGTTTTACTGTAATTGACCAAATTCAGTGTGAAAGAATCATATGTCTGCTGTCTGTGACGCCTGTTTCACATTATTTCAATATGTGCTGAGCTCACTTTCAGGTGTCAGATGATCTCATCTCATAAAAAATCTTCTTACGCACCCGTTTGACGACCAACATACCATCCCTCAATGCACTGTTCCCTTCTGTCTAATGATCTGTTTTTTGGAAAAAGGTTATCATGTTATTTTTTTGCGATCAAAGAATATTCACAAACTAAAATGATGTAAAGGAATAAAGCTTTTTGTTACTAGTAAAAAAGACAAAATAGTTTTCTTATGCATTCATTCTGTACATATTAATTTATTAATTTATGATAATAAATAACTGTTTAAATATCTAATTAGGATTTAATTAATTCAATTAAATTTAAGTAGTTTTTGCAATGTGTGTAAAAAAAGAAGTATAATCTACCTGTGGTGATCCATTCATGTGAATTGAATGCATTCTTTGAATTCAATACATCATGTGAATTAAATTAAAATATACTCAATGAATATAGAAAATCGGTTGCCCTGGACAACAGTTTATATACAGAATGCCTCTGTAAAGCATTCTTTAAAAACACGTAATAAATCATGCTAATTTGCAGCAAATTACATATACAGTATAAATGTGTGTTCCTGGCCAGACTATGACCTGTGAAAATCCCCCTTCACACTTCAAAAGAAAGTCTTCTCAGAGCTGCTCAATCATTAGACTTCTTCTCTGCCAGTCTTCAGCCCCTGAAAGATGTGTGTAGCTACTGGCCAAACCCACATATCCACCTCAAGTAATTCAGCCCTACATCCACATGAGTCCTCTCTCTCTCTGTGTGCCTGGAGAGCCAATAACCACCGTCTGCGTCAATGGGAGCACTGAGGTCACCCTGAAGGAGCTCTTAAACAGCCTGCTAGTTGTTGCAGGACCGATATGAAAACAAAAGCTCAGTCATTCATGTGAGCTGCCCATGTTCACCTCGCAGCAGTATAGCTCTAAAAAAAAAAAGTTGTAACTTTTTTGCAACTTTGTTTTATTGATGTATAATATAAGACAAACACTTATCGTCTACATTGAGAGCTTAATTTTTCTTTAATTGTAATAATAAAATGAGGCAAAAATGCATTGTTTTAATTAATTGTGTAAATACATTTCACATTGTTGTTACATCTTCGTAACAATTGTATGGTCAAAATGATTTTTCCATGAAGATATTTTGTAAATATATATTATATATCATATATCATACCTTTAAGAACTTCCGGGGTGAACGCTGGCGCTACTAGCTGCCGCTGCTCCTAGGAAACATTAGATTTTAGTTTTTTAAGTCTCTTAGTTGATTTTACTCACGTTTTGCATGTTGGACGAGATCTTCACTTCACTGTCATCTGAAACTGTCTGCGATACTGCACGGACCCGGTAGACACTGTGTGTGGAATTACTCGGCTGTGACAATGGTGATCGGGAAATTACTACTGTGGCTCGCGGCCGCGGGGACTATTCTTGCTTCAACTTTTCGCCCAGTGTCGGCTGTCCACCGTTACTCGGCTACCGAACTGTTGCAGCTTCGTGTCCGCCACGGCCAACCTCCACCTATGCTGCTCCTACATCAGGAAATCATCTATGCACCACGCCGTAAATATGTCCACCGTGGATCACGCCGGAGTTTTAAGATCGACTCTACGAGAACAATCCCTTCCTTCTGGTCTTCAAATCGCCGCCCCCGAAGGAATCTTACTCGTTCTGCTGATCCTAGTTTGCTAGCAAAACTCACTAAGGCGCCCCCTTCAAACTCTGGTAAGAATGATCTTTCATTCGGCTTGTGGAACATTCGCTCACTGTCCAATAAGGGGCCTTTTGTCTACGACTTGTTGACTGATTGTAAGCTCGATTTTCTCTGTCTAACTGAGACCTGGCAACAAAGCAATGACTTCTTTCATTTAAATCTCTCTACTCCTCCTGGATATGCTATTATTAGTAAACCGCGTAATGTTGGACGCGGCGGAGGGATAGCAATATTACACAAGGAAAAA
>JAUCMU010000143.1:21479487-21492644 GCA_032275025.1 Enteromius treurensis
CTTGCTAATTAGCACATTATTAGGAAAGGTGATTTGCAAAGATTCATTAAAAGACATTATACTCACTGCTTCTGTAGCTGAGGCTGGATGGTTGATCAAGGGCGTGTTTCCCGTCAGAACCAAAAGTAACGTTAAACCTCTGCGTCTTCAACCACTCAGATGTCGGGGGTAAATGACTACTGCTATGTTCATGAATATATTCTACAAGAAAACACCTCAATCGCTTAGGAGAATTTCTTCTCTCTGCGTCTCGGTCTGATGACGGCTCACTCAGGGCAGGTCTGAGAGAAGACACCAGTTCAGTCTGTGTGACACGCTGCTGTCAATCATCTATTGTGGGAGCGGCCTCTGCAGTGTGACGCCACAGTGTCGGGTTGCCATAAGGACCTGTGTGTAGTCTATGTCATAGGTCTATGTATATACTGTGTCCTCTACTAATATTGGCACCCTTGGTAAATTTGAGCAAAGGTGGCTGTAAAATAAATCTGCATTGATTATCCTTTTGATCTTTCATTCAAAATATTTACACAATTCTTACCTATCTTTGAAGTAAAGCAATTGAAAATAGGGAGAAATTCTTGTGATTAAATCGAGCCTGAGATGGTTTGGACATGGTTGTCTATCAGAGGTAAAAAACGATATAAAAAGCTGATTGAGATTTAATCAAAGAACCGGCTTTACTGACGAGATGCGCATGAATTAATCGACGATTAAATCGCACAACCCTATTGTGAACCTAAATTCACAGAGGAGGAACTAGCTATTATGGACCGTGAGAGGGAAGAAACAGAACGAAGCCTGATTTACGTTGAAGCGTACTTTGACCTCGAACAAATAACTTGAACCAGTGTTAATTTAATTTAGAAATAATTGTCGTCAAAGTTTTCATTCAAGATTGGAGAAATGATGCTTTGTATCACAGGAATAAATTACATTTTAAAATATATTCACACAAAAAAAATTGAAATTGAAATAATATTTCACAATATTACAGGTTTTTTTCTGGATTTTTAATCTAATAAATACAGCCTTGAAGAGCAGAAGAAACATCTTTAAAAAAAAAACATTAAATATCTTACTGACCCCAAACTTTTGAACGGTACTGTATATTTTATTTTAATTTTATCAACAAACTAACCTGTTGTCTCTCTCAGGGCTATACTTTAGCAGAAGAGGAAGAGGACCCTCTGATATTTCAGCATAGACAATTACGTGGTAACCAAAGTGACACTCTGGTTAGCGGCCCGGTTGAATCAGGACCAATGAAGAAACTGCACGTCAGCACAACTGCTCTTCAGAAGGTTTGTAGAATGACATGTAACCTTTACATATTGAAGGGTGTGTGGTGAACATATACATGTGCCAATAATAGTTTGGTATTAAAGAAATGTCCCAGTCCTGATCCCAATAAAGTCAGCTTCACTGTGAGAAATCGGGATATAATGTCTAGTTTATGATGTCTCCATCCACAGCATAATTAACTTTTTCCCCCCTTTTTTTTTTAAAATATGGTGGTATTGTGTGGTGGGGTATTGGTTAAAAGAGCTCATTTATCACATCTTGAAAAGTTGAAATAGTATCACACTGTTCATAAAAAATGTATAAAAAAGGAGAAACCTCTTTACACTAGGAGTCCCAAAGAAGTTAGTCCCAGAATTTTTCTTGATCTCGTGATTTTCTGTTTGATTTGATTTAAGCTATAGCTACATCTGTCTTCACCACCACACTAGATCATCCTATTCAGACAGAGATTCCTGTGGGCACACTGCTGAATGTTAATTTTTTTATATAAAAACACCCCCCACACACACATCGGAACGTGATCACAAATGGGTAAATGTTTTTTTTGTCTGTTTGTAGGCATGGGGTGCAGCCAGGAAGGTCTCCAAAGATGACTGGCTTGAATGGCTAAGACGTCTCAGTGTGGTCTTGCTAAAAGAATCATCTTCACCTGCCCTGCGCTCCTGCTGGTCTCTGGCACAGACGTATATACCACTTGCTAGGTAACATTTCTTCCTCTGTTTCTCTATTAAGAAACTAATTCGTTTAACAGAGATGTGTCAGTGGTTTTGTCTGGCCAGATGAAAATGATATAGCCTCGGTTCCTTCAAAACACTGTTTCCCTGTTTATACTGTAAAACTGGTAAAAACCAATATAAATACATAATAGACTCCGAAGAATTTTCCTCCAAAGAAATCTGTCCAATTAAAAGTTCTATGACAAGAACCAAATTAACAAGCTCCAAACTGAAACCAAATTTGATAAACTTTGACTTAAAGGAAACCTCCATAACTGTCCCATCTCAGTGCATGCGCTAAATGTGCCGATTTTCAAAGCATATGGTGGAAGAGCACTTCGCAGCACTTCGTCTTCAGACATCCCTGCCGCTCTCGCTTGCTTAGTTGGGGACACCTGATTTCTAGTTATTATCGTCTTGACTACAGAGACTGTCTCTGCATTATCGCAATATCTTCTTCAGAATCGGAAGTGATTCATTTTCGATTTTGAACGCAAAATTGCGTAGCTCGTCAGTAATTTACGGTGCAGTGCATTTTAAAAACGGCTGATTGAGATTTACCGCTAATCAAAGAATCGGCTTTACTGACGAGATGCGCATGAATTAATCAACAATTTAATCGCACAACCCTAATTTGAACCTAAATTCAAAGAGAAGGAACTAGTTATTATGGACCGTGAGAGGGAAGAAACAGAACGAAGCCTGATTCACGTTGAAGCGTACTTTGACCTCGAACAAATAACTTGAACCAGTGTTCATTTAATTTAGAAATAATTGTCGTCACAGTTTTCATTCAGTTTTCAAATAATATTAAAGGACAACAACAAACGCTGAATTTGATAGTTCATTATTGAATTCAGCGGTGTCATCATCCCGTTAGCTTAGTTTAAATATTATCTGTTAATCTGTTAATTAAACAACGAAAGAAAATAAGAAAATCTCTCATTGCTCTCATTGAATCTAAATTACATAGAGGCACAGCAGTTGTTGCTAAATGTTGTTCGAACAATACCAGTGGGGGCAAAAAAAAATATTTATACATATTTATATATATACACATACAGTGGGATGCGTAAGTTTGTGCAGCCTTGCTAATCTTCAGGATTTTCCTGTATAAATCTTTGCTGGTTATGAAAAAAAAATTCAGTTATATCATATACAAGACACAAACAGTGATATTTGAGAAGTGAAACAGAGTTTATAGGATTTACAGAAAATGTGCAATAATTGTTTAAACGAAATTAGGCAGGTGCATAAATTTGGGCACCACAAAAAAGAAATAACTCAATATTTAGTAGATCCTCCTTTTGCAGAAATAACAGCCTCTAAACGCTTCTTATAGCTTCCAATGAGAGTCTGGATTCTGGTTGAAGGTGTTTTGGACCATTCCTCTTTACAAAACATCTCTAGTTCATTTAGATTTGATGGCTTCCGAGCATGGACAGCTCTCTTTAACTCACACCACAGATTTTCTATTATATTCAGGTCTGGGGACTGAGATGGCCATTCCAGAACGTTGTGCTTTTGTACAGTGTTTAGGGTCGTTGTCTTGTTGAAAGATCCAGCCCCGGCGCAGCTTCAGCTTTGTCACTGATCTCTGGACATTGGTCTCCAGAATATGCTGATATTAAGTGGAATCCATGCATCCCTGAACTTTGACAAGATTCCCAGTCCCTGCACTGGAACCACCGACATGTTTTACTGTAGGTATCAGGTGTTTTTCTTGGAATGCTGTTTTCTTTTTCCTCCATGCATAACGCCCCTTGTTATGCCCAAATAGCTCAATTTTAGTTTCATCAGTCCACAGCACCTTATTCCAAAATGAAGCTGGCTTGTCCAAATTTGCTTTAGCATACCTTAAGCGGCTCTTTTTGTGCTGTGGGCGACGAAAAGGCTTCCTGTGCATCACTCTTGCATACAGCATCTCCTTGTGTAAAGTGCGCCGAATAGTTGAACGCTGCACAGTGAGGTCTTCCATTTCCTCAATATGTTCCTAACTGTGGAAACAGACAGCTCTAATCTCCGAGACAGTTTCTGTATCCTTCCCCTAAACCATGATGGTGAACAATCTTTGTTTTTAGGTCATTTGAGAGTTGTATTGAGACCTCCATGTTGCTACTCTTCAGAGAATATTCAGAGAGGAGGGAAACGTACAATTGCCCACAGTAAATAGTCTTTCTCATAATTGGATTCACATGTCACCTGGAGGTCAGGGGTCACTGAGCTTACCAAGCCAATTTGAGTTCCAATAATTAGTTATAAAGTTATAGTTATAAAGGTTTTGGAATCAAATAAAAAAAAAACAGTGCCCAAATTTTTGCACCAGCATTTCACTTCTCAAATATCACTGTTGACATTTTTACCGTAACAACCAAAGATTTATACAGGAAAATCATGAAGATTAACAAGGCTGCCCAAACGTATGCATCCCACTTTGTATATATATATATAATTTTTGTACTTATTTATTTATTTTGTAATTTATGTGCTTTCTTTCTCTAGGGATCTTTTTAATGCTGCATTCTTATCATGCTGGTCAGAGCTTAGTGAAGATCAGCAGGATGAACTGATTCGCAGTATTGAGCTTGCTCTGACTTCTCAAGATATTGCTGAGGTCACACAGACGCTGCTTAATCTCGCAGAATTCATGGAGCACAGTGATAAGGTCAGTAATGTCAAGTCAATAATTCGGTCAGAATTTCAAGTTTATTCAAATCAAATCGGTAGAGGAAAAGCTTTTTTGAAGAAGAAGAAGAAGAAGAATTGCACACTTTTATCCTAAAAAGAACATGTTTACTCTCTATTCTTTTAATGACATTTGTAAATTAACAGTGTTTCTTTCTTCATGGTGGGGTTTTCTCTGTCTCAATATCTGTATCCTATCCAGAGAAGTCATTAATGTAAATACATTTCCATTTTACAGCATGAGTAAACTTAAATGAAGCACTATAGTTTATTCTTCTCCTGCGCACTTGGACGAACACATTTCTTTCCGTATTTAGTATGATCTCATTGTGTTGAAGACTGAATGAATGGTGCATTTGTTCAGATTTATTCCAGCACAACAAATAGAGCTCACACCCTTTAGTAGTGACATGGCAAATGGGCAGGAAAGAGAGAGCTGTGAAGTGAAAAGTTCACACAGTGAGGGTCTGTTATATAAACATTTCTGGGCCCATTTATTATACCAATCCAGTTGGTTCTTCTCTTTTACATCTACAGTCTTTATTTACTGTTTTTTTTTTTTCTTAGGGCCCGCTTCCCTTGAGAGATGACAATGGAATTGTTTTGCTCGGGGAGAGAGCTGCTAAATGTCGGGCATACGCCAAGGCCCTGCACTACAAGGAACTTGAGTTTCAAAAGGGCCCTTCTCCACTCATTTTAGAATCCCTCATCAGGTAGGAAACAAAACTTTCTGAAAAAAAGTCTAGATGGCTTTAATTTTCTCTATATATTTTACTTAAAGGGATAGTTAATTTAATCAAAATTATGTCTGCATTTAAGTACACTCATGTAGGTCCAAACACATATGATGTATTTACATTTAACTTAATGAAAACAAAAATGATACTGCCACCCATTACAGTAACGATTAGAAGAATAAGCACTAGGGAATTGTCGCTGTCTGAATGAAGTCTCATCAAAAGAGCAATGCAGCTAATACTTCAGACATGACAAGAAATAATAACCGTCAATAAGGCTTTAGTCTCCAAAGCTAGATTTTCTCTCATAATCTTATGTCAGCTCTAGAAATTAAAATATGCACTCTGCCCTCTTTTTTAAACACATGCTTACATGCTTTACTCTGTATTTAAAAGGTCCTCTTACACTCAAGTATGCGTTCAACATATTTTGCCATTTAAAAAATTTAAGCACCAAACCATAAAGTGTCTTAAGTTTCCTTCACTCTTCCTGCATTGGTTGCTTGTTTTAGGATGTCTTCAGGTTTCATTTTAAATGTGGTCTGTGAATTACTGGAAGGTTCTTTGGGATTTGAGTTTCACTTTGATTCTTCCATAATGGTTTAGGTGCAATGTCCTTCACAAAGACGTTTGCTACTGTGTTCTATTCAAAATTTCAAAATAATAACGGTTGATAGCTTTTCAAGAATAAAAGTAAGTGAAGATGTCCAAAAACAATAAAATTGTGATGCATCTTTTATTGATTTGTCTTATTTTCCTTGATAGTCTAGACAGGAAATAAGGAATAATATTGGCCTTTATTTTTGCAGCCTGGCAAATGTGCATTTTGATGGCTGAATCAAAAAGTAATTCTAATAAATCTCTCCTTTTAGATGTAATATGAAGCACAGTGATAAATTTAACATGAGTAATGATGTGTAGTTTAAAAAAAGAGTGTAATATATGGTGGTGCATGGCATTGTGCTCCCTCTTCTGTTTAAAATGTCAAGGGTGTTGAACCGTGAACTGTGAGTCTTTAAAGGGATACTCCCCTCAAAAGTGACAATCTTTTCATTTCCTCACCCTCATGCCATCCTAGAAGTATATAACTCTCTTTCTTCAAATGAACACAGATATTTTTATGTAATGCATAACTCAAAACCAGATTTAATTAGCTGTCAGCATATAGTTAGGAATGTCTTGACTAATCTTAAGATGGACCAATCTTCAATTCTGAACTCATCCTAATGTCTTGGTGATGACTGTTGTAGTCATTGTTTCCAAACACCTTTTTATTTTGCACTGCATCTTTACTGATCAGTTTTCCCCCCAGCCTTTTGATTTGACTCCTTCCTCTTTTAATCTATTCTGTATCTGGCTCGGCCCTCCCATGGAGCTGTTTCTAATTTTAGAGGACTTAAGGAGTGCTTGAAGATAATTTCAATGCATCCCAGCTGCCTCCACCTCTCCAGTATTTCCCTTCAACACACGCTACCTTTGTTAGCTAGGCACTTACTTTTCTACCTAAAATCTAGAAAATAATTATGATGGGTTAGCTAGATGTTTGAAGTCTCGGGTTCCATTCCTCACTTTTTTGAGATCATTTTACATCAGTGTATTTACTTTGCTTGACTGAGCTAAGATCTTTTGAAGAGCTCTGAATACTTGAAATTATTACTGAAAAGCGTTTTGATGGTGATTTTTATTATTCTTTTAGTGGTCCAGGTTGATTCAGAATTGTTTTAATATATTTTCTATGTCTGCTTTCTGGAATGTGTTTCTGACCAGTGCTTGTCTGTGTTGGGTACTGAATGTGCTCCACCTGTCAAAATATTGCATCTCTGAATTAGTAATAAGGCATTTTCTCATGGAACTTTAACTAAACCTTGGAGACTGAGCCAGTCCTGGGGCCTGGTACTGATTGTGTTCTTGGTATTGTTTTGTCTTGTTTGTATTCTATCATAATGATGCAAGTGGTAAAGAACAAAGAAACTAGAGAAAGTTAGAGAAAAAGACTGATTTGTTTGTTTTTTGCGATGAGCATTGATTTCTTTGTTGGTCAAATAATGAAAATGAGATTTATAGTAGAAAATGGTAGGATGTGGTCTTAGTAATTGTAATCAAATGATTAATGGTTGCTTTTGTGCCATTAAATCATTGTGTATATACTTCTAAGTGCCCATTTGCCTATTGTTCTGGTTAGTGTTGTCAAAAGTCCTGGTACTTCGGTACCAAATCAGTACTAAAAAATGTAAACTTCACGATACCAGTATTTTTAAAGTACAACAGTCATCCGGTTTGTGATGCGTATGCTTCATGATTTCTGCGATGCAGAAGACGTGGACGGAATCATGAAATCCAGTTTAAAAATGGAATGTAGCCTACAGTTTGTTACATGAACTAGTATCTGTAAAAGTCAATTCAAATATGAATCCATGTTCTGTGCGCCTCTGTGTTAACGAATGAATGTAATTTCTTTTCTCCCTCCCCCTAATTGTGAGTTCCTATCTATTAATTTTGTACCAAAGCTGACACACGTTATTTGGGAAATGCAAAAAGGCAAAAAAAAAAAAAAAATCCAATTAAAAATCCAATTTATTAATCATCCAGCATTTTACTTTTTACACAGTTCATTTTGCTGTACCATTGAATTTACTATAATGTCTCTGGTTTTTAATTTGTGTGAATGGCTTAGTCTTGTTGTTTTCAATGATCATTGTGCATAAAATCCTCTAGAAAAAGTTAAAAAAAATATTTTTGAAGAGATAAATACCATGTATAAAATGCAATTTACAATCAAACATCATTTCATCACATATTCAGTCCTATCATTCTGTTAGCCCGGTTTAAGCTGTAGATTACATGGATCCGTTGATGCCAGGGTTTAGTGGTGAGCAGAAAGATAAATTGGGTTTTGGCAAGTCTTTATGGCACAAAGCTCTGTGGTCGAATCTTCATCTCCACACGTTTCAGTGAGTAGTTTGGTCCATGCCATCCATACCAGGAGATGCCATCTGGATTCTTGGTATGTGACCCATAGCGGTGAAACGCACCATTTAGATTTGAGTCAGTGCAGCAGTTGTACCAGTATCCACCTGTGAATGGAACCAAGTAAGGTTAAGTCAAAGAGTTCATTACAACAGCAGAATCTTGTGTGGTGGGTGTTTGTTTTCACCTTTGCGAAGTTGTGGGCAATTGTCCACACACTTGTCATTGTCTTTGTCTTTAGTGCTGAAGTTGGTATTGTTGTGGTAACGTAGAGAGTCGCCTGCATTTCCGCTGTAATTGTCAATGAAGAGCTTATAGCTGTTCATCTCATTGCTCAGAGTAAAGAAGGCATATTCCGCGTAGCGTGTCTCACCTTCCCAGTCCTACCAGAACGGGAAAACAAAACGTACAGACTGTGTCATACAAGTAAACTTGCTGTAAGTGATGTTGACTTTAAATATTTGTGGGTTCATGTTCCTTGAAGGTATTCTACGTTGATTTCATATATAGGCATACTTGCCTCCATCTCTATTCTCAGCACTGTGGGTTGTCTTGTCAGACGATAGATGTGTTCGTTGCCAAGCCAGAAGTCCCCACGGATTGTACCAAAACCATTCTTGTACTGTTTCCAGTCCTGGTTGAAGCTTGTCAGACCAATCTTGCGCCTCTGAATGATAGTCCACCCACCACCATTGTTCTCCATGTCGCAATATACCTGGAGAAACAAAAAACACACAGGGAGTCATGACAAATAGTCCGAACACCCTACTTATATGAAGATTTCTTGAAGATTGAGACTTACACTTAGTTCAGGTGTTCCAAGGAAGTCATTTTTTGGTAGATTATACTCTCCAGAAATTTTGTAGTTCTTGTTGTACTTGTTGTATAGGGAGGCGCAATCATATATTGCATCTAAGGGAGAGAGAATGCTTGGTTTAGGGTTTTTGAAAAACAAAAAGCACCTAGCTCTTAGCACTGTGCCACTAGCACTTTCCTAACAAAGTCTCAGTGTTTGCAGGGTTGAATTGGGAAAAGGAAACACAGCATGACAAATGACTAATTGTGTATGAAACTACAGCTTTGCAACATCTCCTCCTGGTTTCAAAAAAGATTAATAGTCCAGTAGTTTTGGGAAGAAAAATGCTCCATTGTTTTTGTGGGTTCAGAGTAGGAATCCGAAAATTACCTGCTGTGACTTGGCTACTGTTGTATAGCCAGACATTCCTGCACATGCTAGCCTGTATTATTACCTACTAATTACATCTAACTGCTGCCCAGACATTTCACAGCTTTTTGGGTACACCTATGTTAATGGTCCCCTATATTAAAATGTGTGCGTTTGAACAATCCCATGTGTGTATAAACTAAACAATCTGTCACGTGTTACTTTTTTTTAAAGAAACATATTTACACTTTGCTGTAAATTTTGTCTTGGTTCTAAAATTTTCAGTATCAAAATAAAAAAAGACAAATATTTCAAGTAGAGAAATTGAATTCTTATTTTAGAAATAACCATGAATAAGTCCTAAGATATAAACATACAGGGAACCTATAGCTGGAATAATCAATACATGAATCTTTCCTTAAAAACATGAGGTAGACATTAGGTTTATCCCATGACTTGACAGGACAACCATTGACGCTGTAAGGTATGTCAACGGCCAACCCTTGAAACTAAGCTTTCCAGCACAAGACTCACCTGAAGTGCTCTGCTGTGGGGCAGATTGGGCTGCCTGCAGCTGCATGATTTCAATCTGATTGTAGATTTCTGAATACTTGCTCTCGGCTTCTGTGACCCGGGACTCATGTTGTTGGTTAAGCTTTTCCAGCTCCATCATCTGCAGCACGACCTTCATGTGATCAGACTCCTGCTTCTTGCTCATTTCTTCCAACATGCTGCTTAGATTGGCCACCTGAACCTTTAGGGAGCGCACCTCATCGCAACATTGTCCTGGTTTTGCTGGCTTGGGTGTTGCCAAGTTCTTCTTAAATAAATTCTGAGCCATCGCATGAGCTAGTAGCAGCAGCAAAAGAGTCAAGGATGTAGCAGTCATCTTCACGCTTTTCGCTATTATGTGCAGAGAAAGGTCTCTTTTTGTTGGAAGATGCAGTTCGATCCTAACTGTGTTACTCTCTCGAATACTTGTAAAAATGTATTCTAACTCTTTAGAATGAAGTTTAGAACTGCAGAATGTTCTCCGTCTAGTTTTCTTCTCTTCTCTGCACGTCAGAATCAGATGTCTGCTCAAACTGAGGGCCTGCAGGGGATGCAGCTTAAATATCTTTTCACATGTGCTGTGCCCTCCCCTTTTGCTCAAGGCCCACAGGCATTGACCCCCCTCCCCCATCACCTACCACCGCTAAGCCCTCCCCACCCTTTCACCCTGTAATTTTTTGTCTCCGCCTTTTGTCTGGTCCCACCCGTCAACACGTGTGCCATGCACCTCACATTACTTCCATTAGGCTTAAGCGGAGATTGTTTGTATATAAAAGATTGCATGAAGACGTTTTGTTCTGTGAAGGTCATGTCTGGTATTTGGATCTATCCTTGTAAAGAAACGTGCTCTTCCATGTGACGCCCTCTCATTGAAGAGAAAGACTTGAGCGGAAGCTGTGTTTTCTTCCATTCTTTTAATTTCTCAAAACCAGCTAGTAATTATTGGAGTCTTAGTTAAATTAGGTTAAATGCTTCTAGCTATTAATCTATCACTTAAATGAGTGGTATAGATGGTATACCAATTTGGACCAATTAACCACAGTACATATTTTCATCAACCCAGTCTTTAGCTACAAACCATAATTTTGCCAAAAGGTTCCTGTTTTGTTTTCTCAGTCAAATCCTTTTTTATTTGTGTAGGGTTTTTAATAATACATATTGCTTCAAATGAGCTTTGCAGACAATTATGTTAATGTTTATAATATATTAAAATCTTCTTGACTGTGATTTCAATAAAATTAGGATATAACTGCCTTCTCATAACAATATGAAAAAAAAATATATGCCTTCAATTTTCTGTTCTCTTATTAAAATCCTGTCATAGCTTTGTACTGTTTTGAATATTGAGTGAAACCTTGTGCTTATTGCCATCGTCCAAAAAAAATCGAAAAAATAAAATAAAACGATAATAATAACTTTGTGTCAATATTTCATAAATAGAACAAGGCAGCAGTTTACTGCCGAGGGTCTGTTGTGTTGTGCTGCACTGCACCATATCCAGTCTAAACTGCGTCACTGATTATAATGAGTACTGTGTCACATTATTCCATTCGTGTCCGATGTAGACACAGTGTTGTCTGTGTCAGCGTAATGTAAGTTTGCATTGTACTTATTAACAGTCTCTACTTGACTACCACTGATAGGTGTGAAAGTTACGTTAGTTGTATTGACAGAAGTGAGAGGGATTTCAGGAGTGATAATATTACTGTTACGAGGTCTGTGTGCTGTGAAGTGTTCTTCTGCCATCATCTTTTATCTGCTTCAAAAATCGCCATGTTTTATTTTGTGTCACCATACCTCGTACTCATGTAACAGTCTTTAAATAGTGAAAACATGGAAGTGTTTGGTTGCTTCTAAATTCATGCCTGTTTGGTACCAAAGGAATGAATAGAGCTAAGCTAACATAGTGGAGCCATGCACTAGAGTGATTAAGTGCATGCACTGAGATGGGACAGATATGTATCAGCTCGTCTAATTTGAGTAAAGGACATAGTGAAATATGTGGATCAAAATTGCCAAGGTTCAGAACTTAAACAAATGTATTACTTACTTAACACTGATGTTATCATTCATAATCAACTGTATAATATAATATAAAATAATACAATGTACAGTATATATCTTTGTGTATTGGTGTCGATTACTGACATTTTGGTATCGTGACAACACTAATGAAAGGTTGATGTTCCTTCTTATTCAAACAACAAAAGAAAACAGATGTCGTGGAGCTGGCCTTTCCCTCCTTTTTTTCAGAAAAGAGAAAAAAAACAAAAAAACAGACAAGACCTGCTCTTATAACCATAATGATACCACAAAGAGGGTGTTAGGAAGCCGTTTACGATGTCATACCACTGCCTGTAAGTGTCTGGCATAGGAAAAAATATTCAAAAGGGAAAATTTTCTTTTTTTTTTTCTCACCATTCTCCTACTGATTAATGTTTATATATATTTGCACTGTATGTACATTGCAATGTTATCAGATTTGATGTAATAGATATATGGTGCCCAATTTTTTTTGAAAAGTTGGAATCATATTTGTTTTTAAATATATTTTATTGCAGAAAAAAAAATGCATTCAGGAATGTGGTCCACAACTCAAAGGTACTATTAGCACAGCTGAAGTCAATGAGGATGTAAGTCTGATTGCCATCGGCCAAAGCCAGGTGTCCAGATGTTTCTTAACAATTGAGACTACCTGCCTCTGAAGTGCACAAACAGTTTCTTATTACAAACCCTGTTGCTAAATTGTTTGGCTAAAATGGTGTTCTTCAAATGAACAAACTTTATTTTTTTTATTTGTCTTTTTCCTGTAAAAACTAAGGACTTGAACATCTAGGTACTTTTAAGACAAAGTGTTTTGTTTTCTTCTGAAACTATGATTGTAGCTGTTCACATCACTGTTGATAGTGGAACGTAGGGCTGGATAATAATTCGATATCAATATATATTGCAATATAATTTTTTTCAATAACGGTGATATGATTTTTAAACACATTTCCGATATTTCGATATACATTTGAATAAATAATAATT
>JAUCMU010000143.1:21492744-21503384 GCA_032275025.1 Enteromius treurensis
TTCCTGAGGCTTTTTAATATTGTCCATATCGATATCGGAATTATATTGTATCGACCAAAATTAAGAAATATATCGTGGTATAAATTTTTGCCATTTCGTTCAGCCCTAGTGGAACAGATGGCTCTAGAGATTCCCTTAACACATTTATTCCCAAATGCATGACATAAACTGTCTTGAGGCCTTGACGTCATATCGCCTGTTGCTGTGTCTTGCTTATTTCTAAACCTCATGCAACCATTTCTTTTTGCTGTCACACATCTGTGAGTATTTTAACATGAAATGAATCAAGATTGTTATCTTCACATCTCCTGCCAGGCGTGCGCTGAGTATTTCACTGTCATGCATGCTTGTATGACACTTTGTTGAGTTTGGGACTCCTTATTTTTTTCATTTTATTTTTTCGACTTTTAAATTTTAGTAAACTCTCAAATTAACTCTAAGATTCTGTTTACACCCGGTATTGAAATCTGTTGGTTGTTGTTTGACTGTTGGAGCCAACCATTTTAAAGAAATAATGATTGGTTTGACCATTGCTAACCACGTTACAGCAGATGAATTATTACAATGAACTAGTTATAATACAGCTTACATAATCTTATATAACACAATATCACTTCTTCCAGTGGTGTTTGTGGTCAGGCCACAAGGAGATCCACAAGTACCTTGTGTTAGGAATAGCACATGTTGGAAAAATAGTAAGTAATCAAATGGAAACTATTATCTCAGCTGCATGTCAAGCCTTTCATGAATATTATTAGAGGAATGAAGTGACTGGCAACAAGTTTTGGGTCCACCCTACTTCAATTGTATAATCTTTACAGACTATGCAGTGTTGTCTGAGCTGCATTCTGAAGAAATGGTTATATCATTTATCATGTGCCTTCAGGCGAGGATATGGGAAACATCTGCATTGTTTTCATTCATTGCACTGTGGGTTAACTTTTTTCTCTGCCTCTGAAAGCTTGGGTTCCCAGAGAAAGTTTATCTGATGCAGACTATTTCATCAAACCAAAGTCAAAGATGAATCAGTGCTCTATTACAGTGCAGTTTTGACATATTGACACCCTACCTATAATATACCCTACTGCTACTCATTTTCATATACTGTATTTCTTCCAGCCGTAGCAGCTCTGGTTCTGGTGCAGATATGGATATGGAATTTGTCTTTTGACTGTGTTGGTGTCATCATAGTTCTCCACTCTTGTTTTACGCAGTGGTTGGAGAAAGTATGCAGTTCCTATAAAATAGCCACTAATTAAATGGGACATAAGTAACATTGCAAAATTTTGGATGCCCCTAATACTTGAAATTAACCTAACCATGTTTACTTTTTTTTTTGGCTTCATGCATATAAAAAATTGGGTCCCACTTTATATTAAGTGGCCATTGATACTATGTACTTATACTTACATTAATAATTTGATACAATGAACTTCATCAGAGAGTCTCAGCCATCAAGATCACAATCACCTGCACCTTCCTTCGCACATTCCCAATCACCAGCATTCTGATCCTTTGCACCTGTCACCTGCAACCAAGCTCCCCACTTGCACTCACCGTCCGATCTACTGTTCACATTGTGGATCAAACCAGACTAAACTCTTTGTATTCTTTCTCTCCAGAAGTATTGCTGTGCTGTGTGTTGTACGTCCTCATTTCCAGACCTCCACTACTCCTTTGACAACCTGCTGACATGCTGGAGCAATTAGTTGCTGCCCTCCAGTCCTCCCTCACTCCTGCACTATCATCCTAATGACCTGCCCCTGTAAGTCCCATGGCCATGCCGCCTGCTTACCAGGGTGGTGCTGCAGATTGTGGGGGCTTCCTTCTCCAGGTAACCTTGTTCACTGAAATGCAACCGGAGACGTTTGACACTGACCGACAGAAGGTTCATGATCTCGTTGTTGAATGGGCGAGTCAGATCCCTGGGCTCAGGCGATCTGGGAAACTCAAAGCCCCTTATTAACCTCATTCTCTTATTAACCTCATTATTGTCCTGTTTCTGTAGTCATTTTAGAGAAGTGTTCAGGACTGTAAGCAAAGAGACGTCGATGCATGAGCAGCTGTTGTGTTTGCGGCAGGCGGGACTATACTCTCAAGTTCTGCACACCAGTGGATGGAACAAGGTTGCGCTGCTGATTGATTTGTGGCTATTCTGGACGACAGTGTCAACTGCAGTACCAGAACCCATGCAATTAGAGGCTACCTGTTTGTCTCGCTTGGAGCGGCCGGACTGTGTCTATATTGCGCCTCTCCAGAGCACTTCATCCTGACTCGGGCTCCTAGGGGAACTTAATCTTCCAAGCCCTTCTAAATGGGTACTACTAAATGGGGCACTCTGTGGCTTCCCCGCCTACACCAGACCCAGGAGGTCAGAGTAGAAAATATCCAAGGAAAACTGCTTGGGCACAGACGGTCAAGTATCAAACGCCTCCTATACTACTCAGAGTGTGAGTTCTCCATGAGGAAACCATATCTTTTGTGGTACTGGAGGGAACCACCGTTGAAGTCATCCTGGGACACCCATGGCTACACCAGCATTTCCCTACGGTCCGATGGAACCCCTGTGAGATTCTCCAATGGAGCCATTCCTGCTTCAGCTCCTGTCTCCCGGTGCTGCCTCGAACCCCGCAGCAACTGTCACTGGTGTTGGTGGGGTCCACCAATGTGGAGAGTCTGGAGACTCAGACTCAGCATCACATTCCCCAGAATTTTTGGGCATTACAGGATGTGTTCAGTAAGCAGGCAGCCACTCGACTAAGATTTTCAATTGGATTTAGGTCTGGAGACTGGCTAGGCCACTCCAGTACCTTAATATGATTCTAACGGAGCCACTGCTTGGTTTTCCTGGCAGTGTGCTTTGGGTCATTGTCATGTTGGAAGACCCAGCCATGACCCATCTTTAATGCTCTGACTGAGGGAAGGAGGTATTTGCCCAATATGTCACAATACATTCATATGCCCCATTCATCCTCTCCTTAAAACAGTGCAGTCGTCCTGTCCCCTGTGCAGAAAACCCCCCCCAGAGCATGATGCTTCCAGCCCCATGCTTCACTGTAGGTATGGTATTATGTGGATGATACTCATCATTCTTCTTCCTCCAAACACAGCAAATGGAGTTAAGACCAAAAAGTTCTACTTTGGTCTCATCTGACCACAGGACTTTCTCCCATAACTCCTCTGGATCATCCAGGCGGTCCCTGGCAAACTTCAGGAAACATTTTCTTGTTTTGCTTTAATGGGCAGTCTCCACTGCAACTCATTCAACTTCCTTCAAGGAGAGAAAGTTTATCTAAAAATAAGCATTAACTACATACAGTATAAGGAGTTTAAAATACAACTACTGTCCAGATATCCAAGAGGTAAACTAATGTGTGGCAGAAGAGCACTTCACAGCACTTCGCCCTCTGTGCAGTAATATCATCACTCCTGAAACTCCCCCTTTCCCTCTCATTTCCATCAATACAACTAAGAAGTGGTTATACACTATTAAACCTTAACACAATCTGACATGTGCTTAAAATTTAACTGGAAATGAGGTGCTGGACGTCTGGCCAGAGGAGAACTGGGCCCAACTAAGCCTGGTTCTCCCAAGGTTTTTTTCTCCATCCTCTCATGGATTGGGTTTTGGTTCCTTGCTGCTGTCGCCTCTGGCTTGCCTAGTTGGGGACACCTGATTTCTAGTGATGGCAACGCTGGGCTTTGTTTTGCTTCCAGGGCTAAGAAAGGAAGAGGAGCTGGGTCCTCTTGATCAAGCTTGGACGAAGTAATTGGCGTTTAGACGGCTTATCTTTGGGACTCAGGGCAAAGCGAACACGCGGTGCAGGAACGGACTCTCGTGCACACGCCTCTGAGTGCGCCCATGCACAAAGACGATAAGCAGAAATAAAGTAAACAGGGTTATTTATAGTAGGAAGGAAGGATTTGATTGGACAGGATTAACGAGGAGATTGATTGGATAAGCGATGCAGCCGTGATCTATTTATCCAGTTCTTCCTCCGGAAACTTATTTGCAAAACGTCACTTCTTCACCAGAAGTGAGGTAATCTTTGGGTTGTTATCCTGCTGAAAGACGAAATGTCGACTCAAGTTTTCTTGCAGTCTGTCTGAGGTTGTCTTTCAAAATCTTCTTATAGTCTTAAGTAATCTTATTACTTTTTCATGTTTCCTTCAACCCCGATGAGATTCCCAGTACCGAACACACTGAAACATCCCCACAGCATTACTGTATACTCCCACCACCATGTTTCACTGTGAGAACGGTGTTCTTTGGGTTGAATGCCTCTCCCTTTCTTCTCCAAACATAGGCAACATATCTATTGCAAAAAAGCTCTAGTATTGTCTCATCTTGCCAGAGGACACATTTCCAGTATGCATCCAGCTCTTGACGCTTGAAAATGATTTGATAAGAGTGTGTATCCTTCTCCATCTTTATGAGCATTAACAATTCTTTCTCTCAAGTCCAAAAAAATGTATTTTGTCTTTGCCATGATGACAGTGCATATTATTTTACTACTTGTTTTGCAAGATACTAATCCTCAGCTTAAAGTGCAATTTAAATGCTTAGTTAGGTTGATCAGGCAAATTAGGTAAAATTGGCAAGTCATTGGACAACAATGGTTAGTTCTAAAGCTAGTCAAACTAATAATTTCTTAAGGGGGCTAATAATGCTAACCTTAGCGGTTTTGTTTTGTTTTTTCGTTATTTTATTTAAGCAACTATAAGTCAGACTTTTTCTAGACTAAAAAAAAGGAAATAATGTGAAAACATTCCCTTGCTTTGTTAAACACCACTTGATATTCTAAAAAAAATGTTCACAAGGGGGTTAAATATTTTGTCGTTAACTGTAAATAAAAAGAGTTGATCTTGAATTGTTTGCCCCAATATTACTGTCATGAGACACTTTTAATACAGTGTAGCAGAGGTTGCACCAGATGGCTACCTGCTTGCTACTTCTAGAAACCACATGGTAGCTTGCATAAAGACATTTTTGGAGCTACTGTTTTCTCTAGACTTGTCATGACTGAGGCAGAAGCGTTCAGATCCAAATACATGAAATCTTTAATCAGTGGTCACCAGGCAGGGTCAAGAGAACAGACAAACAGGAACAGTAGAGGCAATACAAGAATCGTGGTCAAGAAAAAAAAACAAAGGTCGAGGCAGGCAGCAAACTATAACAATAGACGGTAAACAGAACAAGGTCAAACACAAAAACAAAACACGGCAATGAACGCTTGGTAAAGAGCCTAATCGAGTCAATACTTCGCAAATAACAGTGAGTGAGCATGGGTGTGGTGTGGTGATACAACAGTTGAAGGTGATGACAGCTGAATGTGAACAGGTGTTGGTTTGCAGTGCATGCTGGGAAATAGAGTCCATAACAGAATGAGTCCAAGGGGTGTGAGGTGATGCGGATGCCCTCTAGTGGAGCTTGAGGGCACACATTACAAGACTCACCTCCTGCTCGTATTCAACTGTCCTTATATTTAATGCCAACTGGCCTGAGTGGGTAATTGTGTTCAGTCTCAAACTATTTGAGCATATAATTTTCTGTTTTTTTTTTTAAAAGTCCAGACTTAACAGCTCCTCAGAGAGAACTGATTGTGCTGCCAACACCCCCACCCACCCAAAAAAACAAAATAACATGTGACCCTGGACCACAAAACCAGTCATAAGGTAAAATTTTAGAAAAAATTTGATGTATACATCATATGAAAGATCAATAAATAAGCTTTCTAATGAAACATGGTTTGTTAGGATAGGGCAATATTTGGCCGAGATACAGATGGTGGACAACCAGAATGGAGTTTCTACCACCTCGGCTACTGCCACCGTGGCGTGTTTAGAGTGCACTTGACCGTGGAGTGGCGCTTTAACCATAAGTTACTAAGCAAACGCTTCAAAGCAAAGTTTTTAGCAAATAGCCGTCAGCTTTGCCTCGCTGATGTGTTATATTTGACGGCAGCAGTCAGCGGAAAATGAAAGAAAAGAAAAAAAATTGTAGTTAATATTCACAAATTACAATTTAGTAGTCTACTTATGAAGTTATTTGTGTTTGTTAGAATGGAAAAAAAAGTTCAAAGTTGCATGTGAACTTTGAAAGTGGTAGCCTATTTTTGTAGGCTAGGAAACACACATAAATGTGTGAAATAAAAATATTAATATTATTAATATTCGTTACACGTATGTTTTTTTTATTATAATTTTTTTATTAATTTGATTAAAACAGCAACAGCGTATATTTTTGTGATGCACAGACTTTGTTATTCGTTACCTGTGCTTTATTTTGACTGACAAAATACTCGGGGAAAGATCAACACTCCATGAGAAAATATTGCGTGTTTAATGAATTCCTTCCTTTATTTTAGTATAACGTGAGGCACTGTATTTCACTCCCATTTTTAAGACATGACTAAAATAATAAACAAATTAATTAAACCTGCCACGATTTAGTTAACATATTGAAACAGATTGCATTTCTCTATAAAGGTGCGACCAAGAAAACATTTGTTTATAATTATTATCATTATTTATTTTTTCCATAACCACTTCTGACGGTGCATTTTGAAAACTTATTACTAGTGCTCAATGCCGTATCTACCATTGAGGACACCGAGGTAATGTCCTCTGATCTATTTTTTACCGAAATATCAATGCTGAAATCCAGCAGTGAGGATCAATGCCAAATACAGAACCCTGTCCATGTCCGAATCCATAAGTCGCCTATATTTTCTCCATATTAAATTCACATTCTCAGTCTAATCTAAAGTGGAATCTCCGCCTCTATCTGTCTTTGTCACGTAACTCGCAATTAAAGCTTTTTAATTTCACATTCCAACAACTATATACAACTACAAATCATAAAATAAAAAACAAATTATAGACTAATGACATTCATTATAAAGATAATAAAAGTCTTGCCAAAACGAATATATTTAAAAAGAAACTGAAACGCACCATTAGCCTATTCAGCACGAATAACTGTAGGTTACTACCGTAACCACTGTTCCCTGAGACATGGAATGAGTACTGCGTCTGCTAAAACGCTATGGGGAAAACTAATTTTTACCCTTAACTGAAGCCTATTTTAAAACGCAGTTATTTACTAAAACTGCACGGTCATTGGCCGCTGTGGGGGGACTTATTTTAACCAATAGGACAAGGCCCCGCGAATAGTGGGCCAATGCCGTCGACCACACCTCATGGCGTGATACTGCTGAGCCAATGGTTGCGGTTGGCGCCAATGTGGTGTGATGGGGCGTGTCCCGCGCCTATAAAACCTTGAACTTGGAAGCCTGAGAGCGGACCTGGGGGAAACCCGAGGTCTCATACGTCACAAGCACCCCTTGTTCGATCACTTAAGGGCGGTGAGCCCATGCTTGCAGCTGTTTCGTGGCAGGGTTATAACTTATGTAAGTGATATGGATGTAATCATATCTCGAGTCCCTCTGTTTGAGTGTGAAGCAGTCAATACAGTGAAAAACCCCGAAATATGATTTATACGCTCATAAGCCAGACTGGATCGGGCTGACTTAGGCCTCGTTTACACTGCAGGTCTTTTATTATTATTCTTTATTTAACCAGGGGAAGTCATATTGAGACTAAAAGTCTCTTTTTCTTAATCGGGATCGCGTGCTTTCGGAATTGCCGTTATATGCGCGATCTTCTGATGACCCTCAGCGCGAGAAGCAAATGGAGAAAATGTAGGCTAGACCTAATCCTCTTAGATAATGTGCAGATTAATAAACTTTAAAATGTTTAATTACTATTTGGCTTGGAATCCCCAGCTGAGGGCTTAATAAACCAACTTCTGTGAACCTCAAGTTCTATTAAAATAAAAAAAAGTTCCACCTTTCTTGGATGCAGATCAAAATAGCCCGTCAGCATTTACAGTTTTTCCCAGCACAAGTCACATATGACCTCATTAAGCCGTGGAGAAGTACCAGATTGTCACCGTATTAATGACGTACAGAACGCAATGGCGCAAAAAAATCTGATCTGCCTGTTTACACGACAGTCGCATTGACACAAATCTGATTTATATCTGATTTATTTCCACATATGAATGAGGCCTGAAACCGATCTCAAAATATCCGAATGCATGCGTTTTTTTCATGTTTACATTGCGGTGCATCAGATCCGATCTGTGTCACATATGAGAAAAAAATCGGAATTGAAAAATTGCTGCGGTAGCGCTGTGAGTGAGACCTCACAGCGAAGCGGGTTCGCAACTGGGACAGAACAGCCCGGGCAACGGGTGCCGCTCTAGATAAAGGCTAGGGCCTGCGGGAATTTCGCTACAAGGAGGCTGTAAGCCTTATTATGCGAGATGGCGGTGGAGTACGGCCAGCTCAGCAGTTATCAACTCTATGCAGAGAGAACCCTAGCATGCAGCGCTGGGATGTCCAGATTATAAAACCTGGCAAAAGTGGACAGCGAGGTCCAACCGGCCGCCTCACAAATCTCTGACAGAGAAACGCCACTGACCCAAGCCCAGGTGGAGGCAGTGGATCTGGTTGAATGGCATTTTACTCCCAGGGGGCATTCTAGCCCCGCTGAAGAATAGAATCGCGTTCACAACCCATATCGCGAGCCTCTGCTTGGAGACCTATAGCCTTTTGAAGTGGACACCGAAGCAGATAAACTGCTGATTAGAATGTCTGAAGTCAGCTGTTCACTCAATATAAATTCTCAATGCCCTCACCGGGCAGAGAGGGTTGGAACCCTTGCCCTCAGAAGGCAAGAGAAACCACCTGTGCCTGGGACGCTTTCTGTGCCTCCGTGTATCGTTCAGTGAAGCCCTCAACGGAGGGTCCAAACAGCCTGATTGGAGAGAGAGGAGCATCAAGGAGAGGGAACTTGTCGGTTGGCTGATCTGGGTGAGGTTCAGCCACAGATGACGCTCCAGGACCACCAAGCTGGCCATGGCACGGCCGATGGCTTGCGCAGTGACTTTCATCGCCCTAAGCGCTAGGTCGGTCGCGCTCCGGAGCTCCCTCACGCCGTCTTCGTCAGGCGGGCGGGAGCAAGTCGTACCCTTTTTCGGCGGCTCCATCCAGAGAGGCGAAGGCGGTGGCGGCTTTATTCCTAAGCCGTGCGGAGTAGGGCACTTTCCACGATTTTGACAAGGGGCTTGTGGGCGCCCCGGCAGGAACCACTCGTCCAGCCTACTCCGAGAGGGCTCCTCAGGGGGAGACCAGTCGAGTCCCAGCTCAGACACCACTTTGGCGAGGATGCTGAGAAGTTCGGCATCCGTTCCCGGCTTTGAATAGCTGGACTCAGACTTTGCAGATGGTGCGAAGTCATCAAAGCCCGACACATCATCTGGTTCACAAGCTGCGAGAGAGGGGTCTTCGAGCAGCTCATCATCTGAGATCCCGAAGGAGACGAGGTCACTCGCGGAAGCAGAGGGACGCACCTCTTCGTAGATGTAGCAGACGGGGGACTGTTCTTCACGTGGCGGCGAATCACGCAGGGGTTGAGCCGACGTGATTTCACCCAACTCTGGTGAATAGGACGCAAGCCTGTTGCAAAGAGTGGCGATACTCAACAGCTTGCAGAACATGCATCCCGGTCAGGAATGGGCGGCTTCTTCATGAGGTTGACCCAGGCAGGAAACACACTCGTCGTGTCTGTCGGAGGCCTGCAGAGCAGTCTTGCAGACGGAACAGCGGCGACCAGGCATGTCGAGGTGAGTAGTCTTGAAGAATTTTGCTCTAGAACTCTGAAAAGCCAAGCGGCGGCAGGGGGATTTCCAGCTGCGTCAGAGGAGACTTCCAGTCAGGACAGCAAAGATAGCGTTGCTGAAGGAGAATCAATCTGAAGATAGCTGGCGTTTCCTCGCTTTTATGGGCGCGGGACATGCCCCATTGGCCTGCTGTTCACGGGGCCTTGCCCTATTGGTTAAAATAAGTCCCCCCACTGCGGCCAATGACAATGCAGTTTTAGTAAATAATAAAACTGCGTTTTATAATAGGCTTCAGTTAAGGGTAAAAATGAGTTTTCCCCATAGCGTCTTAGCAGACGCAGTACGAGTGAAATGTCGAAAGGAAACAAATGTTTCCACGAGATGCTCCGACAGGATCGCGTGGATTTACTTTTATTTATGCCTCCACTCACAATAAAAACAAAAAAAAATGTGCTTAAATGTGCCTAAAAGAAACAAACATTTCCATTCGATGATATGTGATGAGATTTCGCTGGTCTGTGTTAAATAGCAGGCGATCTATTGCTGGATGTGTTGTGATAATGTGTCGCGTTAATATTTTATTATATATTATATATTTTATTATATATTAATCATTATATTAATATATAATAATTATAATAATATATTAATCGTTATATTACTATGATCATGCAAACAGGAGGGCACGTCAGAAGCTGCTGGTTTTTTATTTCATTCGTTTCATTCGTTATTATTTCGATAGAAAAATATATTTGGAACATGGGCCAATGCATTTCTTTTAGGATATATGTAGCTAGGCTTTTCTCTGTCGCACAAGCTCTGCCTGTTATGTGAAAAGTGGAAACAGCTTACAGTACTCGCTCAAGAATAAGACTGTACTCAAAACTGTCTAAATATGTATTTTATTGGTGTATATTCACTATAAAAACAGCTGTGTATTTGTTAACAAAGG
>JAUCMU010000144.1:9825-27983 GCA_032275025.1 Enteromius treurensis
TTTGATTAATAAATGTGTATCAGTGTGTTATGTGTAAGCCAGAGTAAAGAGATGTGTCTTTAATCTAGATTTAAACTCACAGAGTGTGCCCGCCTCCCAAACAGTATTTGGTAAATTGTTCCAGAGTTTGAACCCATGAACCCAGATAAACCCCGCCCCCAGGAATATATAATGAAGAGGCGGGGTCTTGCTGCACTGCTTTAGGCCCTGTTTACACTAGTGCGTATCAGTTTTAGAAGTGCGTTTTAGAATGAAAGCGATCCGCGTTTACACTAGCGTTTCAGAAACGTGTTGTGTCTTATTAGAAGTTGTGCTCCGCGTTTTTGAACTGTCACATTATGTGAAGAACATTATGATTCAGGAATGATTCGAGTCACTCCAGTGGTGAGAGAGAGTACTTTATAGTTGTGTTGATTGTTTAATCTGTGTGGAATATACACCTACTGTATGTTAAGAGGAATGATGAACTGCATTTAAAGTTCACTTAGTTAAGTTAGTTTCACTTGCATGTTTTTTGAAACTTGATCCACTTTACTTCATAACTTTATATTCCTATGAAAAATAGAAATGATGTAGAAACATATAAAAATGACTTGTTTGCCGATCATCTGCTGCTAAATCCTGAAGCCTTTATTTGTTACAGAAAACCTTTCAGGGTCGTTAAAGTTAACTAAAACCAGAACTAGGAAAACAAATAAAATAAAGAATCAACATTTTTGTTACTTGAAAATAAATAAATGTTGACTGAAATCTGTGAGCCTGGAGCATGAATCAAAGGGGGATTTTTGGTTATGCCAAAAATCATTAGGATATTAAGTAAAGATCATGTTCCATGGAGATGTTTTGTAAATGTCCTACTGTAAATATATCTCTTGAACAACTTTAAAGGTGATTTTCTCCATTAGTTTAATCAAATAAACTGAAACTCAGTTAAAAATGATACAGACATATATTTTATGGCATAGATGATCTAGACACAAACAATCGATGTAAGACTGCTGTTCCACAGAAAGCCTGTTCCGTGTTCAGTTCTGCTCTGGCGTCACCATCTGTAAACAAGTGAATACGAGCAGGACCACACAGTTTCTGACTAATGCCTCTGAGAACGACTGCATTCAGAGATTTCTCTATTCTGAGGTCTCTGAGCAACTGGCCCGTCCCAGCAGAGCTGAGAGGAGTCCAGGGTTGACCTTCTGCTAATGACCGCTCAGAGTCACTGCTAGCGTCCGGTGTGGAGCGATGAGAGATGAGCACGGTTATTTTGGGCTGGCATGAGGTGCTGTAGCAACCCTGTCTCACAAACATCACGCTGGATTCCAGTCCTGACCCCGGCTCAGACTCTCCTCGCAGACCGCACAGCAGACGCTTACTCTCCACATGAGCCTGTTCCTACTGCTGAACACAGAAGAAGATATGCTGAAGAATGTTGTTAAGCAAACACTCGACGGTAACCTAAGTTGTTGGGGGTTTTTTTCATACTATGGAAGTCAGTGGTTACCTTCAAATGTGTGTTTACCAACAAACCTTCAGAATAACATCTTTTGCTTCACTCTCAGACTCCAATAATGACAAAAACACCATAAAAGATCATAAAAACAGACAAATTCATCTGACATGAAGTATGGCATCTTAATCATTGTGCAGTAAAAAATCTAATGTACTTTTATATTTACGCAGCAACTGAAAGCAGAATAAATACGTTTTCCATTGATGTAAGGTTTGTTAGGATAAGATCATATTTGGCCCAAATACATTTAAGGTGATTTTCTCAATAAAAAGTTGTTCAAATACAGTTCTTAGCAACACATATTAATAATATCAAAAATTAAGTTTTGATATATTTACAGTAGAAATGTACAAAATATCTTTAAGGAACATGATCTTTATTTAATATCGTAATGAATTTTGGCATAAAAGTAAAACCGACCCATACTATGCATTGTAATTTTTGCAAATATATATATATACAAACACACACATACAGAGAGTTATGAGGAAAAAAATAAGACACCATGTGAAAATGCTGTTTCTTTGGATTTATGATTTTAGGGTTTGAGTAAAACGCAATTTTAAAATAAGAAAAGGAAAAGAAAAAGGAAAAATAACAGAAGAGGTAGCATCTTTGCACACTTGGTTTAGAGATGTAAAATATGGTCAGGCAGAATGTGTGCTTTTATAAGCTCTAAAAAACAGCAATATTTTAATAATACACAATTATTAAATAGAGAGAAGTGGTCTTTTTTTAGTTCTCTGAATGGTTCTCTATCTGTATCTCCTCCAGCGTGAGTTTATTGTGAAGAGTGTGTTTCTGAAGGAGCAAGCACACACACGCTTGAGCCACACCAGATTACAGTGGACAAAGCCTGAGGCGTGAAGCTTGTTAGGAGCAGGATAAGAAGGCTTATGCACGCACAATGTGGCGAAACTGCTGAAAACACGGAGTGTGTCATGTCTAGTGTCACAATAAAGAGTTTCAACACTTCGGCAGATGTTACATGTATTCTGTGATTGGTTTGAGTCAGACTGTCACTAAAGCCTTAAAGCTGCTCCTCGTGATGTGTGTCAGCATCAAGCCCTCAGCAACACAAAAACACAACCAAAGACTGGGAAATGTGTAAATGAAGTATTCTGAGCATCTTTAGGACTTCTGCACGAGATCAAACGCTGACAGCGCTGTGACTTATATTAGGAGCGGCAAAAGGTTAGATTTAATTGCAATTAGCTTTTTGTAGAAACGCCTAAGCACGTTAAGTTACATGAACATATATCTTTTAGGTTTGGTGTTAATTATTCCCGATGAGATTGTAGGAGTGCTGAGGACAAAAGTCTTTCAGAAACACTCCGTTTTACTGCGGAGCTATTTTATTCATTTCTTCTATTTTATTTATTTATTTTTTGCAATACTCTTTTTCTATCAATGTTTTAGAAACATTATATTATGTTTAATGTAATACAATAATATACAATAAAACGACTCATTTTTTGTTAACTCTAATATGACTTTTGTTTAGACATAACTCTATGTTGAAAAATTCAGTATGAGTTGTTGAGATATTATTATAGTTTTTGTTAATATTTTGCAATTAGATTATTTTTAGATGTAGATTTTCTGCTTTTGTGTTAATTTTACTTAAAGTTTTAGTCATTTTGATTTGTGTTTTTGTCTCTTTTTTTCTTATTTTCTTTAGTTTTTTTGTTTGTTTTAAATATTTTTTGTGTTTTCTTTTTTTTGTGCTTTAGTCATTTTAATACATTTAATGAATGTTTCTTGGGAAATTAGCTTTTTTTCTGATAACAATTATTTAGTGCCAAGTATGAAAGATGTTTCTGTCACACTCATTGAATCATACATCCTTTGAATAAACCTGTAACATTTACAGAGAACCGTAGTTCTTCCCATCTCAGGACTAAAGCAGATGCAGCCTATTATCCCTAAAAAAAAAAATCCCCCCTTTTTCCCCGAAGGAGTCTGTAACTGGGGACGGCGTCTGATTTGAGGTGGCTTCGGAGGTAACAGGGTGGTCCACTTCTGCCTACAGACTCAATAAATACAGCGCTGCTCTTCAGGCCCAAACACTCACCGCAATTTATAGGTAGAGAAGAGTAAATACTGCAGACGATTACTCTGATAAGCGTCTGGATGCGTCCTGTATTTCACCTCTATTATGACAAACCAGGATAATCTGAATTAAAAATCCTCTCTGTGTGAATGCGAGGAATTTGACACGGTTCACTCGAGGTCCAGACCGGGTGTCCCGAAAGCATCCGTGCGTCTCAGAAACAGACACAGGAAGAGGGAGAAATGCACGTAATTTGGGAGGTCAAAGGTCAGACTCACACGGTCATGCCTGCTGCCTCAGACTAACAGAGAGGCTGCAATTACGCACTTAGCCAACAATCATCCCACACCGAGCCAGACGCAGTTTGAGAGTCCAGAAGCCCATGTGTTGAGCTCCGGTCTGGTCTGCTCAGAATCACGGCTCTGTGTGGACCCGAGGAGAGCAGCGATTATTTGCTGTAAGAGACTGGATGCGTAATCAGACATGTTAATGTGGAAAGCTGCTCAGATGATCCGGAGACTCTGGCTTCTTCTGCACACACAGAAGGACACACACAGGGTTTCACAGCGCCCTCTGCTGACCCGCTCTAGAAACACAGATTCACACAGCTGCAGGAACCCTGCGCTCCTAATTTTTTCAAAGAGTTGGTGTTTTTCATTACAAACTGTATTGAGTTTAACTATTATTATATGAGTTTAACTATTTAGATGAAAAGTTGGATTTGAAAATGTCTTGGCAATTGCTTCAAAACAGCTTCACTGGATCTGAACTGAGATCCTACATGTTTACTGGTATTATCACTAATGTCTCATTTATTGTAGTTTTTTTTTTTTTTATGCAGTGCAAGACAATATTTAGCCACTTAAAAGGATCTATTTTTACACCCTCTGCTAAAATATGAAACTAAATATTGAAATAGTAAAACAGAAATATACTATTTCAAACAATTATAATAATAGTTATTTAATATTTTGTATTCATTTGTTGAAATTGAGATTTATAGATCCTCCAAAAGCTGAATAAATAATCTTTCAGTGATGTCTGGTTTGTTAGAAGAGGACAATATTTATTTGAGATACAACTATTAGAAAATCTGCAGTCTGAGGGTGCAGAAAAATCTAAATAGATGTTCAAATGCATATTACTAATCAAACATACAAAATATCTTTATAGAGCATGACCTTTACTTCATATCCTAGTGATTTTTGCATGAAAACTTTGATTTTATTTAAGATTCAGCTAGTCATCATTTGTTCTGAAGTGGCTTGTAGAGGCAGTTTGATGGCATCAAAATCAAAGGCAAGAACTGAATGTAATTTTAAAGTTAAATCAGTTGGAAAGAGGGGCGATACAACATTTCACATGAATGGTTTTATTTGTATGATATAAAATCTAAATTAGAATCTGATCATGATCATTTGTGAACTGGATTGTGACTCTAGCAGTGATTTCATATTGATTCAGGTTCACAGTCAGGCGGTGATTGTGTTTTAACGCTCCAGGCCTGATTATTTCTGAGTGTCATTAAAACGGCATCGAGCACAGAGTTTGAACTCAACATCATGTTAACATCATATGTCTTGCAGCTTACATCCTTGTGTAAGAAAGACACATCAGGACTTGTCAAAACCCGGGCCGCGGTCAGAGCCTGCCATCAGTCACATGAAATCAGGATCCGCCTCGTTCCTAATCTGCGAGATTATCGCACAGCCAGCGAATGTAAGCAAACACTGCGGACATTAATGTAACGATAACCATGTGCTAATGCCCGTTTCCCAGCGGCGCTCGGCTCCTGGGAAGCTCTGGAGCATCTAATCTGGTGCCACACGAGGAGCTGGGCTTATTGTTCTAACCCAGGCTGTTAAAATCCCAGCGTTTCTGAGCAAACACGGAGCAGTGCCGCCCTCCGCCGTAAACCACGGCCGTAAGCCTCGCTTAATGGAAGCACAATATTAGCGCAAGCTCAGCGCCGTGTGCTTTCCAATCGGAGCGTTCTCACAGGGGCTGTTAGGAGACCGTATCACACTTTCTCTCTCTGCTCAGATCGGTCCTGTCTCTGTGCGAAGAGTTCAATATCAGCTGAGCTGAACGACATGTGTCTGACAGTCCACTACTGAATAATGTCATGCATTTATCTGATTGCTGAGCAGGACTATCTTTATATAGTCCACAAGACTGACCGTCATAAGCTGGGAAAACTGATTAATAAGAGTTTAGTGATGCTACATTTAAACAAGAATTAATAAACTGAATGACATCTTAAATGTTTTCTTGTTCAGTATGTGTGCTGTATATATGACACAGTATTTTAAAATGATTTACATGTGTATGTTTCTATTAATATAACTTATCATATTAATAGAAATGTATGCATGCAAATACTTTCAAAACACACCATACGTGTGTGTGCATATAAATATACACAGTAAACACATATATTATGTAAACAAAAACTTATTTTGGAGGAGATTTTTATGTTTGACAGCACTAATTTAAATATAACAATAATTGCAACTAATGTTTTTTTGTTTTGCACAGAAAAAAAAGTGTAATGCATTGTAGAGGTCACAGTATTGTAAGTTGCAATTAACTATATCTTTCCTTTTCATGAATATTATTAACCAACGTTAAAATGTGTTTAGGTAAATGCACGTTGTTATTATAACTGTGGTTACAATTATATATGAGATCATAATTATACTTAATTATTGCATTACAATACTTTATAATGCATTATATAAAGGCTTTAAGGGTTACCAAAAAAATTCAGATACTATGTGTGACCCTGAATCACAAAGCTAGTTGTAAGGCTCAATTTATTAAAATTTATCTGAAAGCTGAATAAATAATCTGTCCATTGAAGTATGGTTTGTTAGGACATTATTATTAATAATAGTATATATTATCAATATTTATATTATAGGACAGGACGACTTGTGACTGGTTTGTGCTGCAGGCTCACATACACATTAATGTTAATAATTTGCTGTGAAGCTGTTTTAAAACAATATTTATTGTGAAAAACTAAAACTAAAAAGCCTAACATGGCTTGGACTTTAAAATTGTCATTGATTCAAATTCACATTAGATGTGCATCCTCATTTGCAGATGGAGACCGCCAATTGACCTTTATATTGAAGATTTAAGATCTAATGCTTTAATATTTGTATTGAAACATTTATGAAAACCTTGTGTGGAAAAAGCCCAATTAGAGCACAGCGTCTCTCAGGCTATTGTTCATTATAGACTCTCTGGTAAACACTGGAAAGCACACATTTCATGTCATTTATCACGTAAAAACAGAGAACAAAACAGCCGTGTGTGGCTTCATGTGTTCAGGCACGTGTTTGCTTTTGGATGTTTCATCTTTCATTCGTAGCTTAAGGTCCACATTATCATTAAACCACAAAACACTTATCATTTTACCGTCTGATGTTCTCACCAATCTCAGACACACCAGCCTTAACACAAGTATGGGATCAATAAAGCTGGCTTTGCTACTGATAAAAGGCCCGTATTCCAGATTTGTCCAGGAATTACTGGGGATTTAGATCTTGGCGGTTGTTTATAATTACCAATTATTTGCAGATACCATAACAAATAGGCAAAGAGTTACATTAAAGCAAGCTTAAAGACAATAAAGTCTAAATCTGACAGACGGGAGAAACGAGAGTACAGAGATCAACGGTGCTCAAACAGATGTATAAATCAACCAACATTAAGTCAAGTCGCTTGGTACATTTAACATTTTCAAAATAACCAAAGGAATTGGGCTAATATGCTGTATGCTAAAATCTAATACTATAAAATGAAAAGGTTCACAGTATGTCACCCCATAGTATTTATAATTCATTTTATTTATAAAAACAATAGGCTTTACATTTGTTAATGTGTGTGTGCCCATAATTAGGGGTATATTACCTACAGATAAGGTAAACCCAACAAAATCTCCCGAAACCTCCTTTTGGGGGTCGTCCTTGTTTGTAAAGACTTCATAAAAATAAATACTTTTTTTTTTGGTAAATTTTAAAAATGCAAAAAAATACAAATATACATTGTTGTTGTTAACTATAGATCTATATAAAAAATAATACAAGTTTAGGGACTGTCCTCCATTTCCATAATGAAGTAAGTGTGTGTGTGTGTGTGTGTGTGTGTGTGTGTGTGTGTGTGTGTGTGTGTGTGTGTGTGTGTGTGTGTGTGTACTTAACCATATTTTTGGGGGGAAACGTGCCTAAAAGTAAGCTTAAAATAAGTAGTGTTATGTGTTATGGTAGTTTATAACTTACTAAGATAACTAGGTAGGCATTTTTAATGTTTTTTCCTGCGGCACAGAGTTGTTCACACATGACCTAAAACTGTTTGAAACATCTGCTGGACTTAGTCTGAAGAAACCAAATAAGTTTGTGGAAATTATACAGTGTTTACATTGTTGGGAAGGGGAGCTAAAAAGTGAAGTTACGAGATATGAGGAAGAAATCAATGGAATGTCAAAAATGAAGTAGACTTTAATTCTGAAGGCTTTAAAAGTAATCCGAAGCAGTTTAGCCGAGTAACGGCCGTAACCTGAGAGTTTCTGAGAGATTAGCTTTCTAGATTCTCAGGAATTCACCTTGTGATTCTAACGAGCCGCAGGTAAATGTTGTAGGACACTATCACAGCCAACACGAATCCCAAAACAATCCGCTATAGACCGAGTGTAGCGAGCAGACAGGTGAGAGGAAAGAACACAGGGATCTGGACTCTGTGCAAATATTAGTTCAGGTGTCGCTGCCCTCGTACTATCAAGGCCACATTCACAGGAGCATTCACTTGACACAAGAGAGCTGCAAAACTCGCTGCCGGCTCCCAGAAACCCATGAGCTCATTAGTTGCGTTGTTTATTGAACGTCACCACAAAGCATCTTCCCCCAAATACCCGTGTGGGTCCCTGAGGTAATTTGGCTAAGTGCAGTGTTTATGCTAACTAACTAGCCCCTTGATGTTCGTCCACTTACTGCAGCCGTGCCTCGACTAGCCTTTCAAGGTAAGCACCAATCAAGTGGTGTATAACTTTCATCGAGCTATCGGACCAAGTCCTTCACACCACCGAAGTGTCTCAGGTGTCCGCGCCTCCTCGTGCTTATCTTGGCTTGAACGTGCCAGTATTTGTGCTGAACGTCACGGAGCGCCTGGGTGGTCGTGTTATCTACGGCGCGTCGTTCCCAGAACAAGTGGAAATGCAACGCAAACGCTTCGTTTCCAAAGAGCGAGCACATTGCGTCGAGGGAATTCAAAAGCAAGTCGTATTGCAAAGTGCATTGGGCAACTCAAAGAAATGACGCCTACTTGCATTCCTCAGCCTGAAATTATGTTGATTACGCAGGAACGAGCTACTTTTTCCAACAAGAGGCCATAATCACAGCGCTCTCCTAGAAACTCATCTCTCTTGGTGTGTGGCAATGTCAGATTCAGAGGAGAACTGGTTCATTCTGAAGAGACAGAACTAGTCTGTTTTGTAATAAAATGTTCAGCGTATAAATAATGCTTGTTTATCACTAGGGTTTTGGTTAAGTCCTATGATAGCCATGTATCATGGGATGCTTAATAAATCAACTCAGCTATGCTATCTTTCTTTCTGAAAGCAATCCTCTACAAATGTAAGCTCTGCACAACCCCACAGCTAACGGCTATCAATAATGACAACAACACAGAGAAGTAAACCTATTGCTGCAGTGAACGCTGGGAACTCCGTTTTAATTTTTTCCTTCAATCATCTGTGCTTGACCAGTTGACACAACATTTGGTGGGATTCATGGGCTGACGTGGGTTTTTATGTAGTTTCAAGTAGTTGACATTTCATGACTCAAAAGATGCTGTAAACTGGAAAATATGTAGACTACAGTGTGTAGTCTAGCTTACCTCCTTTAAAACTATTTTAATGATGAGTAGCTTGGCAAACCTTGGAGTTTCCTTGGAGTTTCCTGACACTGAATAGCACCGCAGAAAGACTGATATTGCTTCATTTTAGTATTTGCGTGCTGTTTTGATCAGGATGACTGTCGTTGCCGTTTCGGTGTTTTCAGGACAGAGATACTTCGTGAACACTGGGAATCCATTAAGCTGCTGTAAACCAGCCGCAGTCACTCCACACACACACACTTCATCAGCCATCATTCTTTCCATTTACCCTCTTCGCTCTTTATTTTTGGACAACAAATAATGCATTCGCAGTGTTACAAGCCGTCATCACCATCATGGGAAATGGCAAGTAAAAGACCAAGTCTCATTTGCGAACTACTTCAGAATAATCAACGGCTGGTGACTAAAACGTTAAACAAATGAAAAAGCTCTTATACTTGAGCTCGGTCTTTGTGCGGATTCCAGCTCTGCTCAATCTGGACAATCTCAGCCATCTTCATGACGCTTTTAAACGCAGTTCAAGGAGTTTGCATGCACGTTGCATATTTGTGCATGCATGTTGCATATGCACTCTGACTCGTGCGTTACATTAAAAAAAATCTTGGCACCATTTACACTTGCGTGCAAAAGTTTTTGCCCCCCGTTTGGAGCGTCCAGGCGCCTCACTGTGCTTTTTGTGCTGGCTGAGACGGACAGAGGCGCTCGGCTCTGTCGCCGTCCCATGTTCTCTCATTCCTAGCCTGTGCCTTTGGGCTGGTGATGATGGCGATGGGGTTGTTCTTGCAAATCCATTTCCTGTCCTCCACACCCACACTAATTAGATATTTGGGTGGCCCTGTTTATTGACTTTGCTGAAGAACGGTGGATTATATTAACATTTGCACACCGCTTTCTCAGCAGTGCAGCATTACTGGGCCCGTCCCAAGAGAGCTGTTGGAGACGAGAGGGAGCGCTGTGATTGGGGAGGGAGGGAAACGAGCCGCGAGCCGCTTTACTCTGACCGACTGTACAACAACACGTCACAGTGACCGATTTCTTAAAAGCTGCACTTTTATTAGCACCTCATAACACACACAACTAATGCAGATTAATGCGATCGGAAGCTAGCAGCTAAAATTTAAACTGTAGCATATTTTTTTTGTTTTCTTCCCAAAAACAGCAAACAGCAGGCTGTGTAGCATTTATTACTGTTCTTTTAAATTTAGCCTATAGTGAAAGTGTATTGCTCACTGCATTTAACTGCATATTCATCAGGTGGAATATAGGCTCTTTAAAATTATGTTTAATAAAGATGTTAAAAATTACATACATTTAGCCTTAAATACACAAAAGAAATTCAAAGTATGCCTTTCTGCTGTCTTTAAATTTGCATATTTAAAAAAAAACTTGCATAAAAATGTGTCATGATTAATTTTGAAGATGTTTAAATATCAACTATATATTGCAAACGTTTCTGCATCATCTAATTTCCTTAGGGATTTGATCTAAAACTAAAACAATCACTCCACAAACATAAGCAATTTTTAAGAAATGTACAGTTTTAAGCGCACTTTTATAAATATGAGATACAAATATATAGCTATAAATACAAACACATTCATATCAGCAATCCACTTTCTAATTATTTCATGCGCTTTGTCATTGTGAATTTCATCAGGCACTTTTCACATGCTGTATAAAACAAGCTGACGGATTTAAGGAGCAATAACAGCACTTGTGAACTCATGCATACAGTGTTTACCTAAAGTAAGCATAAAAAACATTACATAAAAATGGTACTACTGAAAAGCTCAACAGTACTGAACTGGAACACTGAAACAAAACTGTGACGTGACTAAGAAATAAACTGATGATGATTTACACATGGCCCTTTAAAAATTGTACGGGTGATCAGAAAATAAATGTTTGTTGTTCAACAAAGCTTTATTATATTAATTATATATCTTTACAGATACACATATCTTGATCAACATTATTATCTGTTATTAAGTACGGGGTTGAAATATCATCCTTTTGACTGATGAAGTCAAGTTCAAGGTTTTACTCTATTTTTGCCTGTGTTTGTGTTTGTTTGTGTGTGTCTGTCTCTGTTTTAGTGTCTGTCCACGCCGTGTTTTGTTGAATCTCCGGAGGGTCGATCGGTCTGAACGCACCTATAGGCTGAACCTGAAGAAGTGGCCTGAATGTTGTGATTGTCCGCTCAGTGGCTCCAAACAGCCTGACTAACACTGCTGATGAAATATAAACACCACACAGATGCATGAGCACAGCCTGGAGCCAGCAGAGAAGCCCAGGTTAGAGGAACGCCAACCCTGTTACTCACTGAAACAACACGCTGCTCACAGTCCTCCTAAAAGAAGACGCGCTGAATATGCTTATTCTAAAATACAGCACACACATTACCTTGAACAGGATCGAAATACAAACAGCGGGTGTGCAGCAACAGAAGAAACGACTTTTCCACCAAAAACAGCTCGTCACAGTATTTTAGTAGTTGTTTTGTTATTTACAGTCATGGACAAAATACACAAATCAAGTAGTACAGATAAGAATAATAAGTATAATAAAATAACAAATATTACTTTGAAAGACTAATAAAATATTGCTCTGGTGAAAGTTTTAAGTACTCCTTTTCTATTTTAAAGTACTTGGTTTTCACTTATTTAAATGTAAAAAGTACTTATCAACCAAATTATCTTTTGTAACTTAAACTTTTATATTCAATTATTTGGGCATATCAAAAGATAAAAATATAATACAATATCAATTTAGTTCACTACTATATATATATATATATATACACACACACACAAGTAAAAAATAGAAATAAATATATATATACATATACTTTGACGCTGTCCCCCACTGGTTATTTTATAATGAATATTGACAAACTATAGCTCTATATATATATATACTGTATATATAATTCAGAGTACAAAAAAATTCTAGAATCAATAAGTTAAGACAACGTTTAACTGTTTTTATTTGACAAATGTTAGCTTTATTTTTTTAACTATACAAGATTCAACTAGACAACACTTAAAAAATGAGTTTTAGCCAATTTGATTCAACTTTTTACAGGTTAATTTATACGTTTTACTTGTAACTTTGCAACTACATGTCAACTTATTTAACTAACTTAACCGCCTGCTGATACTATTATCAGAGTTGGTTGAGAAATGAATGAGTTTGTTGAAATGAGTGATTGCAAAGTTACTTACAGTTAGAAGAATGTCTAAAGTGGCCCACTGTAATATAGTGTGACTTAGCTTTGTCGAAGAAGGCGGAATTTTGTGTCTTTTATGTGTTTGAATGTAATATTCACTTGTTTGCATTTGCAAGAGAGTATCTGTATAAATGAAACACTTGCTTAAGTGATTGCATGTATTTCCTTGTGCCTCTGTGCAGATATTTGTTTACACACAGTTTTGTGTGTGTGTTAGTGAATGTATGGGTGCATGCATGTGTGTGTGCGCGTGCATGCATGTACGCGTGTGTGTGCGTGTGTGAGTGTGTGTGTGATGTATGAGGCCGTTCTCGCTCTATCTGGGCTCTCAGGAGCGGCTGTAGGATGTCAGATTCAGGCCTCCTTAAAGTAAACACACTCTCTCTCTCTCTCCCTCTCCCTTGACTTTTCTCATTCTCTCAGTCTGTCAGCTGGAGACCACACAGTCAGACCACACAGAGTCTGGGTCGGCCCCGGCCCCTCGCACGCAACACAACCCCGCGCGCACTCGCTGCAGAGGGCACGTTTCATTACGCGCTCCGCACTGGTGTTTTCCATGAGCCTGTGTTTACATAAAGCACTGAGTGAACTGCATTTTGTTGAGATGTACATTAAATGAATTACAGTTCAAAGAGCGTCTAATGGATTTCTCATGAGAAAGCATGCCCAGCACCACTTACTCATTTGCTTACAAGGTGTTTCGAAAGGACACTTTTACAGTCTATTTTTAGTTGTGTTTTCTATAGTTATGATTGTATTTAACGTAAGTTGGCAAGCAGCTGTGTTTGTGGAAACAGCAGAGTAAAACATCATTGTGCAATAGCGTCCGCAGATAACTGTTTCATGCGGTGATTCATACTTGTCTTGGTTGCATATTTGTGTGTGTGTTTCAGTCTCTGAGCTAAAAATACTGACGTGGAATATGCTCATATTGCAGCTGTTTATTTCTGATATCATTGCTGCTTTTCTTCACAAATGACAAGCACTACTGGCTTTGTGAGAATTTCTGTAAGTTACAGCTGGAATTCAAAAAATGATCACACTCTAAAAAAATAAACACATCTGTACAAATGGGGCACAAAACTGTATCATTTGAATATATATATATATATATAGTGTTTTAAAAGTATTTAGAACTGTACACTTCATTGCGTTGTGTTTTAAAGTGAACTGAAGTATAGCGTCGAGTGTAAAAACCTGCCAACCTACTGTTTTCTGTTATTACAGATTTATTTTTTACAGCGTGCAACAAGATTGGGGAAATGTGTGGACAGTATTTAATGCTTTGATTATGCTGGTTTCCTGGACAGGAATCAGATGAAGCCAGGACTAGTTCTTTGTTAACTTAGGACATTTTTTTAAGAAACATGTTTTACAAAAAAGCCTTACTTTTAAGACCACACAATGGCACTAATGTATTTTAATATACGTCACTGCAAGCTTTTTCCAGTTCAGACCGCTCTAACATTTATCTGAATCTAGGACTAGTCTTAAACCCTGTTTGGAAAATGTACTGCAGGTGGACATTTTTCTGAATGTTCCTACACCAGATACAGCTGTAGTTCGTGAATCTACCAGCAATATTGGGGAAATGTGTGGAGAAGAGTTGAAATGACTTTGGTAATACTTAAACTTTTAGATTTTCAAACTGAAGTTTTTACATTGAAATTACCATCAGTATAAGATTTAAATAATGATTAATCTTAAAAAAATGTTTTAATGGAGTATCTGTACAGCAAATACAGCTTCAATTCATGAAATCATTTATTTGTTTTTGACTCTTTTGCACCGGCTCCAGTGTCCAGCAAGATTGTCCAAATGTATTCTATAACTGTCTTTTCTTATTAATGATCAGAACATTTTTGTGACGACTATATTTAGTGTCATTTTGAAATTGTAAGCGACAGCGTTTTCAGTTTTGCTTGGTTTTACGTGACATGCGAGTGGTGAACTGGGTAAACACACACACACACACACAGTAAATGAGCAGGGTCGCATGCTGAATACTTAGTTTATGTGCTGCTTCATTGTCAAGTCAAGAGACTAACAATTTAGTTGTCTGAGATTACCGGGCCTTAGGCGAAAGTGGTGCTTTCTTTTTCCAGTCGTTCAGATGCGGGACGTCCAGACGCTGTTTGCTGAATGATGGCTTGTTTCACCTCCTGACCCTTTACCCTCCACATTCTGCCCTCGGGGTCATGTGTGAATGCTTACATTTGACTTGTGAATCTAGAACAAATATACAGGCCATTCACTGAAATGTGCAGAGAAAGCCTTTCTGAGCAATGAGAGCACCGCTCGGGTTTATATATAAAGCGTTATAGGGGGGAAAAGAACTTTTATTAATTATTGTTTGCATGATGTTTGGTTTGTTAGTAGCTTTGCACTTGCAGGGTTTTATCGTGTCCTTTATGCAATAATAAATCCTGTGATCGCTGACATGAACAGAAAACCCAGCGCAGTGTGAAGAAGAAAAGATCTTATAACAACAGACAAAAATAAAACACTTTCATTTTAAGATGCCCTTGTTACACGTTACATTGCTATTATAATAACAATAAATGATGCATAACTGCATGCAAGTAATCCTAATCCTAGCTCTAACCATAAAGTAAGAATTATTAACCTTAACACCGTAAAATAAAGTGTAAGCTAAAGTTGTTTCAGGATGATTCAGTTTTAAAACCTGGCCCTCAGATGCTCTCTTTTCGTGAGGAGGCTGCGGTTCTACTTCTTATAGTCATTACTATTTGACTCTGTGTCAGTAACGACCGAGAAATCTAATCTGCTGAAAAATGAATGTGAAAAGTAAAGTCGGGGCAGCAGAGATCCTCATATCTGTGATACGGTCTGAGCTGAGATCAGCGATCAGTCAGAGTCCGGGGTCATGAGCAGAGGTCAGAGGTCATGTAAACACCGCAGTCTCTTCACATGGAGCTCTTCCACTGCCCTCTGCTGCAGACCGGACACACTCACGCCTTTCATTCTTCATTTAATCATTCTTTTTGCTACGCACAAGCAGTTTCATGTGAATGTGCAAGACTTCATTAGCTGAAAGTAATAATAATAATAATAATAATAACAAAAAGTGTGTTTGTTTGGGGTTTTTTTGTATATTGATCAGCCTATTATTTGTGTAGCCACAACTTTACAGCAAATACCATGGTTAGTGTAGCACACTATGCTGTTACTATAGAAAACCAGATTACTATTATTAGTAGTAGTAGTATTTGTAGTTAAGTCCATGATTAATTTCAAGGGTAATTTTCAGTAAAGGGTGAAACTGTTTGTGTTATGAATTTGCAAGATTTTCATTAGCTGCTACAGGTTAAAGAGTATTAATAATAATAATAACTATTATTGTTGTTGTTATAAAATAATAATAAGCTAATAATAATACCCTACGTAAATTGTGGTTTAGTTATGATGTTTTTGTTGTTGTTTTATGGGGATGTTGATTACCCTACTATTTGTATAAAGCAATTTTTTACAAATAACATGGTTAAACCAAGTTTAGTACAGTTTAATACACCATGGTTAATTTGTGATTTATGATGGTTTAACTATAGGAACCAGGCTTGCATTATTATTATTGTTATTATTATTATTAGCCATTATTGTTGTTATTATTATTGTTATTTGTAGTACAATCGTGTTTTGTTTTTGTAAGGATATATAGTGCCGTAACGAGTAAAAGTATTTGCGTTACAAACTAGTCTGTTATGGTTATGATAATTAACTGAAATAATAAGATAACAAATACAAGTTTGAAATATCAAAAATAGCGGATTATTTGTAGCCGGTAAAAGAACTAATGGAATGAAACCGGAAGCCGCGCACATTCACTTTAAAAATAAGGTTGATTACAATTACACTTTCTTGCTGATCCCTGTTGTGACAACTTACCCCATATAATGTGACAACATGCCCCGCGGTTCTATAGGCCTGGAGAGAGAGAGATGAAACAGCTCAGTGTTCTAGAGACCAGCATCGTAAAGTTGCAATCCATTAACAAAGCTCATAAAACACAAATAAAGGCCTTTTAAGAAAGTCGGAGTGCTTTTAATTCTGTTTACATGTTTGATTTTCCCCATCTCTCTCTCTCTCTCTCTCTTTAACCCGCAGGATCACAAGAAGCTGCTTTTCTTCGAGTTATAAATGCTATGAAAATATACAGCAGACTGGCTTCTTGTTTTGAGATGTTATCTCGAGCAGGACCCAATGCCTCTCGGCTACCTATAGAAGCATTAGAGTGACACACACACACACACACACACTAGAATAACATCCCGCGCTGAAGCGCTTTAGAATAAGAATAAAGGATAATCGCGCGAGTTTATTATGTTTCGCTGCAGTTCTAGACGCTGTGATGTAATAATATAAATCTCAGGCAAGAGCACAAAAGAGTTTGCGATTTAAGCAGACAGTTTCTCGGGCTCGTCTCCAGAAACACCAGTGTTTTGAGAGAACGCATCCTCTGCTGAGTTCTCACAGATTCACGACATAACACACACACACACCTCCACCAGGTAGTCCAAATAATTCCTCTATCTCTTCATCTGTTTATGCAGACAACCCTTGCCAATCAGTTGCTTACAATCGCCATTCTTACCATTTTATTCCAATCGTACATCAGTTATTGCTTTCCTGACTCATTGTTTTCATCGTTCAAATAAACACGAGTACACAAATACTGTTATCGCCATTATTTCATTCTGCACTGCGCTTTCTGGAAGAACAATGCGTGTTTGGGATGTGCGTGGATTCCTGCGTTTGTATTGGCCGAGGAGATCTGATCTGAACAGCAGCTCGGGATGATCCGAGAGAACCAACTAAACCTCACAATTATCATCGCTTGAACTGGGACTTTTCTTTCCCCCAATAATATCAAAGCTAAAAGCTGTCCTAATTTACCTTCAACGTATTAGGCTGCGATATGTATTCATGCAAATATACAATATAATATTTTATAATATATTTATTATTGTTGTTGTTGTTTTACGGTTTTATTATAAAAAACAAAAACAAAAAACACATACAACTTCTGAAATTTTGCCTTAGTTTTCAATTTCATAAAACACTTTGCAAAAACACAAAATAAACTAAACAGAAGTTTATTATCAGTTTAACTAGATTTTCTCTCCCCCAATGATCTCAAAATCCTAATTTACCCTAAAAATATTAGGTTGCAATATGTTACATTAAATATAAAATATTTGTTGTTGTTTTTGTTGATGATGATGCTATTATAGTTGTTTCTTTACAGTTCTGTTAAACAAACAAACAAACAAAAACACTAATTCCTTTGACTCTGTTTTCAATTTCATAAAAAAAATAAAAAAAAAGTTTTGCAAAAATGCAAAGTAAATTAAACAGAATGAACCTGGGACCTGTTTAACTGGGACTTTTCTTTCCCCCAGTTATCTCAAAAGTAAAAATTGTAAAAAAAAAAAAAAAAAAAAAAAATA
>JAUCMU010000144.1:28083-42677 GCA_032275025.1 Enteromius treurensis
ATATAAAGCTGCAATATGTAATATTAAATATACAAGACATTAATTGTTGTTTTTGTTGTTGTTTTTATCATTATTATTTTTAAAGGTGTTTATTCTTTTACAATTTATTTTTTTTAAAACACTTAACCTTTGATTCAGTTTTCTATTTCTATTTCTATTTTTTAAACACAACACACATTTAGGTTAACAGGAATTAATATCATGGTAATGCTATTTGCAAATGTTTGCTTTATAGATGTGTTTGTGATCTAATTGTGAATCTAGTGCTTCGATTTACAAGATGGGATGCATTTTGTGTGGAATTCTGGTATTTGATTGTAAAGATGAAAAATAAAATTTAAAAAAAGAGTTTTGAAAATCCGTTTAAGCAGTTGGAAAAAAAAAACATTAATTGGGACTTGACTTTCCTAAAATGATCTCAAAGGTAAAAAAGAATTGACCCTTAAAGTGTTAGGCTGCTATACTTAATATTAAATATAATATTTAGTAATAAACATATTATTATTATTATTATTATTGCTATTAGCTGTTTATTCTTTTTTTCAATACAGTAGCTTCAAGCTGCCACTTTTTGAGGCATAAATGAATGCATAACAGCAAATACTGAGTCTATGATAGTATAACCTGTATGATTTGAGCTTATGCGAGGAAGGAGTAAGAGAAAAGCCATGACTGTGGCGTGACACGGCGGACCCGGAGGTCATAAATCTGGTGTGTAACTGCAGGAAACAGAGACAGAAAGAGCCGACGGTCTGGGTCTGTCAGACACACTCGGATCGGCTCACCATCCAGACTGACAAACACAGAGGTCACCAAAGGACAAGCAAAGGTCACGCTGGGCCAACGACCCCGCTGTTATTTTTCTCTGAGGTGTCGACAAGAGGGTAAAAGTTTATTAAAGAGTATGAACAGGAAAAGAGTCTCTCAGTAAAAGGAACAATTTGTTAGCATTCCTACTTTATAAAAAGCAATGCTAATGAGATGTTCCCTTGTAAATAAAAAAATTAATTTAAAACACAGCGCTTTAATTTGCTCCATTGTTTATCCATTTCAATTAATGCATTTGTCTGTGTGCCTGTATTTGTGACCAGTTTGAGTAAGTTTGGGTGAATTGAAACCATCTGTCTGTGTGCTGCTGATAAACACTAGGGTTAATTCAGGCTAATTGGAACATTTTTTCCCCCAGTCTTCTAAAAGTGAATTTACCTGAATTCACCCTATAATTAATAAACAGAAACTTCATTGTAGGACCAAGTTAAAGTGAACTAAAACAGATGATATCTCCTGCTTCTCTTCAGGGAGGTCCAGCGCAAGCCTACAGAGAGCCATCTAAGCTTCGGAGATGTTTGGAGGAGCTTCACCAAAAGACCTCTCGACCTGTCCAGTTTTTAAAATCTTAATTTGTTCCTAAATGTGATGTCAAAGCCTCCTGACCGCCGCGCATTGGGTTCTGAAACAATGTGAGGTTTGTTTCTGTGCTGCTGAGTCACCGTTGGAGGGATTGGGGTTGAGTCTTTTGTCCATGTTTAGCTCTGAAGGATCTCTTTGGGAGTACATCCATTTGCTCCGATAATGGATTATAGACAGTGAGAGAGCTTCCAGCTGGTGCTGGCCTACGCTGATGAAAAGCAGACCTCTCCAGTGTGTGTGTGTGTGTGTGTGTGTTGGGCCAGTAGAGGATGGACTGGTGTGTAAATTCTCAGTCCTATTAAAACAGTTCATGAAGAAAATGTGAAAGAGACGTCACTGAACAGAGACAACGTCTCCATCCTTCAAATCATGCCATTATTTAAGAGCTCACTTTTTCCACAAATAGTACATTCGTCTGCTGTATTATTTCCCAAAATGCATTATAGACGCAAAATAAAAACCAAAACGTTTTTGAATTGAGTGTTTTTGTGGTGACATCTATTGAACATGATATTATTTAAAACATAGAATTTATAAAATATATATATATATATATATATTTATTTATTTATTTTTTTTTATTTTTTTTTAAATGTAATATTCTAGTGCTGTGAAATGAAAGATGGAAAAAAAGAAAGGAAAACCTTCTACCACCCTTAAAATGATTCAACTAAAAATATTGTTAATACCAAAAGTGTTTATTTTATAAGTGTTTTCAGACCATGTTTTGCACCCTGTTCTTGGAAATTGCCGGTTACATCGCACAACCCCGTTCTGCCACAGACCCCTGTTTATATGTGAGTTGTGTCATGAAGTGAGTATGGAAAGGTTTATGATATATCAATGTTTTTTATGGGTTAGATATAGCTTTAAGTGGCGTTTTTAGTGGGTTAAATGTGGCCCAGTTATATATTTGTGTTACGGCCACAACCATAACATCAGTTTGATGCCACTTTTTAAGTTTTTAACTGAACATTTTGTAATTTTATTAATTCAACTTTTATCACAGGAAATTGGTGGGGAAAAAACATTAATAGCCATGCTATGAAACATGACTTTTTCATTTTTGAAAGGCAATTTCAGAATACAGGTTTTGTGAGATTTGATCAAGCAGTGAAGTGATATTAAACAGAACTGCATTTCCTCAAAGTAAAGGAATCAAAATGTACATATTGGGATTTTCTGAATCCATATGAATATGTATATGTGTGTGTGTGTGTATATATATATATATATATGTGTGTTGGGATATTCTGAGGCCAACAGCTGCTCTCTCTCTCTGTTGTGAAAGTTTATGGACTTTTAGTATGAATCAAGAATATGACTTCAATAAATGAAAAAAATAATTATATTTATTTCTGCCAACAAATTATGAATGTTAAATAAAAATAGAATTGCCCTAAGAACTCCAGTGATGTCACTTTCAGTTTTTCTTTTTTTAAATAAATGTCATCCAATTTAAGTCCAAACTTAAAACAGTTTTAAGCCTTAAACTTAAAAACTATTTTAAACCGACTGCCAACTATTTGAAATATTTTTTTAAACCAATGCAATATAATTTCATGGATTAGTATCTTTTAGTGTAATAAATCTGAATGAACAGAAATTGATTCGAATACCAAATAGCAGATATTTGTGTTTAGTCTTCTTAATCGAAGCGCGCGCGCGCGTGCGCGTCAGACAGCAAGAGAAGGAGAAAAGCAGCAGAGGAAGAGAAAGAGACGGCGGGAGGCTGTGTGTTCTGCTTGTTCTGTGTATGTTCTGCCTTCCCTTTTTTATCTCCCATCAGGGATCCAAGAATGAAGGGGCCTTGTTTATTGTTTTACCTCCAGTTCCTGAAATTGAAAATGTCCTGGACCGCTGCCAGTCACTCTGAGTGACACAGCTCTGCCACCTCCGTCCCAAAATAGAGCCCTGACCCACAAACCATCGGCTTTCTCCGAGCATGATCTCTCTCAGGTCGTTGCTTCTCTTAATGGGATGCTGACTTCATTGCACTGAACTGATCTGATCTCCGTTCACGCTCTTTGGCGAATAGCTTTCCCCTCGTTGAGAGTCTGACCGCTTTTATAGATGATGTATTCATTCGCCTTGATCTCGGTGTTTGATTTACTTAACCTAAAAGTTAAACATCTGAGACGCACGGGCAGCTGTCGGCTTTTAAAGGGGAAGAGAGTGTACAATGTTCCTTAATTTGCCGGGGGCTTTCGCACCGCTGGGACCACCCATAGAGCTGTCATCTGAAAATCACACACAAACCACCCAGACCGGTCAGTGCCAGGCTCTCTTACTCACACAGAGCGCGCCACAAACACAGCTCGAGCCCGGGAACAGCCTGCGCGCGCCGGCCTTTATTTGCGCGAGCTGGTTTACACATGTTACTGGAGATGACCTTCAAAGATTCCCCCTGAAAGGCCTGCTTCACCTAAACGTGTGAGCCCAGTCTCATGAAAACGCGTAGAAAAATACTATAAATAAAAACAACAATGACTTTGGCGTGCGTATTATACGCATTTTTTTTTTTGCGTGCACGCGATACGAAATTTGTTGGCGTGCATGTGATACGCATTTTTCGCGTGCATATCTAACCCCAAAACCCTAATCCTACCGAAAGCCTAGCATTTACCCGCGAAAGCCAATTTTTGCGTTTTAATACCATGATTTATTTTTATTTGGCGTACTATTTATTGCCATTTTCGGGCTTCTCGTGATAACAACTGGTTTTATTCTGTTTAAGGATTATTTAATCACACATGAACAGCTCAGGCTGCAATGAAAGTCATTTTTATTTTCATAAATGATCGAAACATTCAGATTTATTAAATAAACAGGTTACCCTTTTATTCAGATAATCTTTTGTAGTATGTAGTATGCAGTATGTAAAGTGTTAGAAGATATTAATACTCTAATTTGACATACAGTTGCAAAGTTACTCACTAAAGTGGACTTATCAAAATAAAGTGTTACCCAATAAATAAACAAATTTGTAATCAAGTCTAAATTTCATAAATCTTCATTTTGGCTTGAAAAGCTCACTCCACAATGTGTTTATTTTATAGATTTTTATTTTTTTATTTTTATTTTTTGAATAATGTGTTTATTTTCTAAGGAATGAACGGAGAAATATTTGGTTGATTTGCAAAATGAACTTACTTGTTCCTTTTTATATCACGTTTTATTAAATATTCAATATCATACTTATGTATAAAAAAATGAACGCACTTCCGGCGTTACAGTATAATTATACATTTAAGTATTGGCTGAGTAACATTAATTCACTACATGTATGGTTAGAGTTACTTGCTTGTAATTATGTAACATGCATAACAAGGACACCTTACAATAAACACTTGTTCTTCATGTTATTATTTTCTTATTCTTAAGTTTAGAGATAGGTTTGGTGTTGTGGTGTAGTTAAAGATATAACTACATAAATTAATTACAGATATGATTACATGCAGTTATAAGTGCAACATAAAACAAGCATGCATCAAATATTTCATTTAAAAGGTTACTCTATAGCAGTTAAACACACGTAATATTTTTTTTTTCTAATTTGTTTATTTTAGTGGTTTAGAAACATTGAAATAAAGTCATTCTGTGTATGAAAATCAGTTTCCAGTGATTCGAGTTAACAGATAAAGAGAAGAATCAAAAACTTTGTACCGCGAGATGTCAAATTAGTGATAGATTTTTAAAGCATTTTAAAACATGATGTTGTGTCTGACTCTAGTGTATTATAAATACTGTCACAGTAACTAACAGTGTTGTGTGATACAGTTTAAAACACTAAACAAATGATTAATGATGTTCAAGTGCAACATTACTCATTTCATACAATTGTTGGCTAATATAACGCTTAGTCTGTATTTTGTGTCAAAACATTGCTAAAGAGGCAAAGCAAATGATCACATTAAGTTTTAACATTTCTGCACTTTACTCGACAATGACCAGGAGAGGGCAGCAGAAAACACACTTTCACACACTCTTCCTCAGGCTCGCTTAAATACCGAAGTCGAATAGAAATAAGCATAAAGAGGTGCATTCTGGGGGGGAAATATTGCTGAGAAGTACATAAGCAAGTATATATTTAGAATAACTTTTTTGGATTTCTATTTTGTAGTTTTTTAGTTCTGTATTTGAGTGGGACGGATTTAGTATTCTTAACATTCAGATTGACCGTCAAACTCTCTCTCTCTCTCTCTCTCTCTCTATATATATATATATATATATATATCTGTGTGTGTGTATTTATTTGTGTATTAAAGCTTTTTAATCATACTTTATTACAATGCGAGGAAAATTAGTTTTTGGACTAAACTGAATTTGCTATAGGATAGCTGATACTTGTTTATAAACAGAAAATGTGGATTTGAAGTTGAGCTGGTTTATGAAAACAAGTCAGATATTTGTTTTGTGAATCAGAGGGTCCTGGTTGACCTTGGTAATTAATGTGTGATCAGCTGAAAGTAAAATCAGTTTTCAGACGGTCTTGGTTCTGCTCAGGTAGCACTTCTGCTTACCAGGTGAGACGTGATCGCGGCTGTAACCCAGCGAAAGTGACACTCCTTTCAGGAGGTTCCTGTCCACACTTCTGCCTCCTGCTATTTTTACCTTCAAAAAAAAGAAGCAGGACAGTTTGTGGCCCCTGTTCGATGGGAAACAAAACCCGATGGAAATCAGTCCGAACGCCTCCACTCACAGGTCATCAGAGCTGAGCTCGACCCGCGGCCCTGCTTCTCCTCCACGTTTCCGTAAAAGTCTATTTTTAAAAGCGTTCGCTTTCCCTACTCCACTATGTAGAAGTACAATCAAGTCTAGAGACAAATTGGTTTCTAGTTTAATGTTCTAAAAAAATGTGCTCTCCTTCAGATTAGGATGAGTTTGTGTCTTCGTCAGGTCTGTAGAAATGTCTCAACAATGGATGTGAATGAGAGTCTGATAATAATACCTGAAGCAGACAAAAGCTGAAACAAATGCAGAATTAAGATGTTTTAACTAAAATATACTTCTATAATCTGTAATAATTCTTCCTCCAAATATTAGTTTTGTCTTTTAAACGCTGCTTGATTCTCTTCTGATTCAGACCAGAACATTTTCACTGGAGGAAGTTATTATGGACTAGTATTTCAGTTAAAAAAATCTTAATGCTGGATTTGTTTCATCTTTTGTCTTCTCTGATGGACTGGAGGGCTGTGGATTATTGTAATGTTCTGTTTTTTGACTGCAGAGTATCTCCGGATGAGATGTTTCTCCAGATCGGATGAAGAAACGAATTCACCCTAATCTTGGATGAGCATTTTCAGCACAGTTTATTTTCTGGCTGAACTCTTGCTTTAACGCCGTGGTCTAGGGCTCGAGGGTCTCATAGAGTGTTTTTACACACAGAGACCGCTGGATGTTTTTTCTGTGATGTGAAGTGTCAGAACGGTGGTTCATTGACGGCACACACACACTCCCCCTCTTTCTCCAGTCCGCCCTCACACTCACGCTCAGAAACACACACACGAGTTCAGTCCCCTGCCTCACCTCCAAACCAGCGCTGGTCTGTATTAATCAGGGGGAATTTTTTTCTTGATTTCCCAGAGACAGTGTGCACCATACTCGTATAATTTTAGCTCAGCATGTGAGGGTGTATTATTGTCTTTGTGACACAACGCTTTACTGTACATGTGCACAGTTTAAAAGAAGTGCGCAACCCCCTCGATTGAAGTGATTTACTCTTTCTGTGCCATGTGGCTTGCGTGTTTCAAACAAAAGCAGAAATTTTGTGTGTTTAAAAGCTTATTGTGATGTGACACGCAGCAGCTCAGACACAAACATAAGCGCTCGTTCTGGATAACCAGTGAAATATTTTCATATATTTACATAATATATGGCTATATAGGTCATATATTTCTGCTCAGAGAAGTGTTGACATCAGTAGTTTATAGAAAGAGGTTTGAGTCAAAAGTTGAATTGTATATAAGTCTGTTTCTCTAATAGTGGTATTGTATGATGATTTCACACACCTAGTTCAAAACGTCATTCAAAATTAAATCGTTTGCTAATTCTGTTATCAAAACTAATACATACATGTTTATATATTTTTATAATATCTGTTGGGTGTCAAGTGAAAAGTCTATTAATTAATTAAATCTTAAACAACATATTAAAACAATATTTATTGGCTAAAATAAAGGGTTATTTTCTTACATTTCCAATCTTGAACTGATTGCAATTGTATACTGTAGTAATAATAATAATAATAATAATATAAAATAATAAAAAGGAATAAATAATAGTTTATTTCAGTCCTTCTACGGTACACAATTTTACATTTATTTACCACTGTCTGAGTGCAAATTAATTCAAAGTTTATCCTTCACCTCTTTTTTTTCATGTTTTGCATCGCACATATCCAAATGTATTAAGAAAGTCACATGAATCAGAAATCTATAAATATTAGAGTTATTGCAATAACTCAATACGTGACGAATATCACACTCCATACTTTACACCATACATATTTCATCTCATGAGACACAGATAATATCACTGAATTTCTATTACAAATGGAAATAGTTCTTTCAAATGGAGATTAAAATGAATTCTTGTAGCAGTAATGTCACATTATGACAATGAACTGAGCAGCTTCAGTTGAGAGAAAACATTCTCTGTTTCGATGATGATGATTCAATACATTCATCAGTAGGTCATGACCTTTAGAGTGATTTTATCCCTTGTTTCTGTCCCTAATGAGTCACTTACCAAAAAAGCCACATTTCTGTCTAGAGCTACAGCAGTGGTGCTGGTTGGTAAATGTTAAGTTGTATGAATTTAAACATTTTCATTGTTGCGTTTTCTGAGTGTTTCTTTTTCACAGCATTGCTGAACACTATAAGAATGCACTACATCTGAATATTGACATAGAGAGACTGTAGAGAATGTATTAAGGACTGCACCAGTTCTGAGAGACTGGAAAATACACGTCAGATCCGTTTTGAGCCTCTGCTGATTTGCTCTGTTAAAAAATATGTTTTTTTACTTTTTGCATGAACACAAAATAAATAAATAAATGATAAATCATTGACATGCTTTGAAAAAGGTTAAATGGTTCAGAACAAGCAGTCAAACGTGTACTGCTTAGGATTTAAAACAATAACTCCAATGCAATCGAATGGGAAGCGATTTTCATCTAGTGGGGATGTTTGGTACTGCAACCAAACTAATTCTATTTTTTTTTTTTAGTTATCAACCTCAATTTTGGAACATGATTCATTTAGATTTATGCTTTGAATTCCTTCAGTTATAGAGTAAAGCATGCGTTGGAAAATATATAGTTACATAAAAAAATCATAATAATAAACAATTTTTAGATTATCTTTTAAAACTTCTGACGACAGTTTCATTTTCAGGCCTGTGCTCAAGTGTCACAGATACGAAGTGGTGGATTATTATATATATATATATATATATATATATGTGTGTGTGTGTGTGTGTGTGTGTGTACAGGCAGGGGCGTAGCACCAAACTCTGGGCCCTATGCACAAGCAGTGGCCATGGGCCCTTGTTCACAACTACCTACGACGCCATTTAATACATCAATCAACTGATACATTTACCCAAAATATTAGCTTTTACATCAGTTTACTACATTTATTGTGATCTTAAAATTATATTTAAAGCAAAATAAAATGTCACTCCTCGTGGGCCCTCCCCCCACTTGGGGCCTGGGTAATTTGGTATGAACAATGCATAAATAATGTTTGGATATTTTAAACATAAAATGTTGAGTAATGATGTTTGAAATTATTATTATTTGTTTTAAAGATATCAGTAGGTGGCAGTAAGTCACTGTTAAGTGAGTCGTTGCGATTCAACCGATTCTTTGAAACAGTTGATTCGTTCAGGAATTATTTCTCAGAGACGCACAGCACTGCTGTGGCTGTGGACGGAATGATTTTTGTAGGTGAAATAGGGCAAGAACAGCCAATATAGTGTCTAAAACGGAATAATTGACGACGGACTGTTGAGTTATTAGAAAAATAATGCACACCCGAGGTGGTGATGCGGTGACAACCGAAAGCGGAGTTGTTTATAATGTGTGTGTGTCTCTGAGGGAGAGACAGAGAGCGATCACAGAGTATGTGTTTGTGCTACTTAATAAAATTAATTTTTATGGCAATACATGGAAATGAGCTGTCATTTTTATCATATTGATTACTGTATTTATTTGTTTGGCCAGTGTAACTGTGAGTTTGGGTTATTTTGCTGTTTTAAGCGTACACTGAACGCTTAAAAATGTTATTTTTACGGTAATATACCGGCGGCTGGGGTTGCCGAAACTAACGTTAAATAATGGCAAAACCGTTATTTCTTTTACGGCCAAAATTGAAAAATATAATATCAAAATTTTTGTTTTGTCAATAGTTAAACTGAATTTAACAGGGAATTTACCACTAACCATTTAACAGGTTTTTACCGTTGCATTTTCACAGTTTTTTACAGTTAAATTCACGGTCATTCTTTTACAGTGATAGACATATATTGCTTGTAGGACCTTTTGAAATAATAGAAACCATTTGGCGAAGTGATATAGAACTGTGATGCAGTCAAAGAGCAGCCTGGAACTACGTTCGCCGTGCAGTTCCTTGAAAATAATTGCACACCATAGACCGTTCGTCCGCCAGTCAGATTCAAGCATTTTACAGCCTCTTCGCATCAATGATCATAATGCATATAACTGGACTAAATCATGCAGTGAAAAAATGCATAAATGGTTGATGCACTTGGTTAGTCAAACCAGATGTGCTCTTTGTGTGTTTTATCTGGTTTTTGCAATATATTCGCTAATGTCAGCATATTATGTATAATATATTAGCAAATTAAAATATAGTGCATTAACTTAATTAAAAGAAATGCATTTTTAAAAATCGTCTTTCTTTGACGACCTTCAAACAACACCAGATAATAAAAAGACATTGGGTATGTATGTTTTTTTTTTATTTGCTACATTAGGCTACACACAGTGAAGAATACCCGATGAAGAACTGGCAAAATATGACGAGTAGTCATGGATCAATGCATTCTCATCATATTTCAATGGGGAGCAGAGCTTTCAGTCGTTCTGCCACCCGACTTTGGAATTCATAGCCACCTGAGATTAGGAACATTGAATCATTCCCTCTGTTCAAATCTTCACTCAAAACTCACCTTTTTAAACTTGCCTTCTCTTTGTAAGACAATTGTTTTGTATTGTGTTGTTTGTTGTGTATTTTCTAAAGTGTTCGGTGACCTTGACTTGAACGGCGCCTAAAAATAAATGTATTATTATTATTATTTCATCTAAATGATTCAGTGGATGTTTCTTCTAAAGCTTCGCTCGTTTTCCTTCAGCGATGCTCTATAAATGCATGCGCTGATGTTTACATCCTGTTATATATGAATTAACTCTTGCGGTTGAAACACTGGAAAATGACTAAGAAGTCCTAATAATGGAGTGGAAATCAATATCCCGGTGCAGCCCACGCATTCAGGCAGATTTCATTTCTTTGAAGACGACAAAAACATGGTTTGTTTACATTGGCAGAGAGACGGCACTTTCCCTCGAGCTCTACCCAAAACACGGCGGCTGGGGCTGACTCAGTGAGTCTGCGCGAGAGAAAGCTCACGGAAAGACTTTACTCGTCACCTCGGCTTCCGGTCGCGGGAAAGCACCCGCGCGCCTCTTCCCGCTCACGCTCTGCGCCTACCATTTCAAAGAGCTTCGGCCCTGTTCATCAATCACTTGTTTGTGTCTTTGAGCCGGCGCTGAATGAAGGGAAGCTCTGCGGTCTTCTCTTTGGCCTAGGGTTGTCTCTGAAGTGCCAGCCTGCCTGCGGCTGTAGGTTGACTCTGGGCCTTGTGGGGAATAACCTGAATCGATCTTCATTCATGCCTATAAATAGACTTATCAGAAATTGCAGGTCGGTTACTGAATGATGCAGCCTGTTTTGGAAAGCAGATGAAGCCACAAGACTCTTCTGCTGGAATGACTGGACTGTAACTGCACTGTAACTCATCAGATCAGTGTTGTTGTTGTTGTTATTATAACACTTGAACTTACAACTTCAGAACAGATTAAAAATACTTCTGAATCTGCTGTCATAGATCATACTGCTGAGGACAAAAGTTTACATCCTCCTTTCGGAATCTGCGAAATGTACCAAAATAAGAGGGACCATACAAATAGGCATGTTAGTGCATGAAAGTTGCTCATGAGTCACTTGTATGTTCTGCCTGCTGTTCTTCATAAAAATCCTCCAGGTCTTTGGTTTTCCAGCATTTTCTGTGTATTTCAACCCTAACAATGACTGGATGATTTTGAGATCCATCTTTTCACACCGAGGGCACCCGAGGGACTCATATGAAACTATTACAGAAGATTCAAATGCTCACTGATGCTCCAGAAAAAAAACTAAACACTAAAGAGTCGGGGCATGTGATCGTAGAAAATATGGTAACAGCGTTTTAGGTTTAACGGTTTTAAGTTACATTTACAGTTAAATACCGTAATTTCACTAACTGATACAATGTAAATATACCAACCTATTAAAGCACTGAAATCTGTTTAGTATCTGTGAAATACACTGATAAACACCAAATGCAGGTGATGATGAGAAAGTCACAGGATGAACCAAAGCCCATCACAAGCAGCTTTTAAATATGAAGATATATAGAAGGAGCTCAGAGTCATTCACACAAACACTAAACACCATCATGATGAGATATACAATAAACATTCATTTAACAACATCACATGTGACACACAATAATAAACATAACTGATGAGAAAAAAAGAATAATTTGAAATGCAATGTAGAGAATTCTGGGAATGTCAGTTTATGTTTTTTCCCTGTCCATTTTATAGGAATTTACTGTTAACCATTTGACAGGTTTTTTCCCCCCCTTTAGCATTTTCACAGTTTTTTACTGTTATAGATTATATATGGATTCTTCATTTTTTTATTCCACAGAGATTCATTGAATTGATCAAAAGTGACTAAAGACATTCAAAACATCCTTTTCAATGTATCATAGTTTCCAGTGAAATATTGTGCCAGCACAACTGTTTTCAACACTGATAATAATCAGAAATGAGCAGCAAATATTAGAATGATTTCTGAAGATCATGTGACTCTGAAGACTGGAGTGATGATGCTGAAAATTCAGCTGAACATCGCAGAAATAAATTAAAGTTTTACAGATATTAACACAGACAACCATGGTTTCACAATTTCTACAGATTTTTTTTTTTTAATTACTGTCTTTTTATCAAAATAAAAAGTGACCTCGTTCAAAAGATTGAAAATAAAAAATATAAAAACTAACACTTTGGACACTAGTGTATATGTAAAGACTGTTGAAAAATGATCAAATATAACCAAATGAGATTTCAGGAGCAAATTTCAACAGAATGTTATAAAATGTAATAAAACTAAAATTATAACACATTATAACAATTGTATGATCTCTCTCTCTCTTTATATATATATATATATATATATATATATATATATATATATATACATATATATATTCACATTTACATTTTTCATTTTTTTACAGATTTAACTGTAATGAAGTAGATGGTCGTTCAGTACAGTTAGGTGGTTTTGTCCCAGTAAAACAATGCCCCAAACATACATCAGTATCAAATAAAAATAACACATGTAATTTCAACTCACATTTATTACTGTATATAAATTACAATGACACAATGGCAGTTTCTAATAATTGCAGCATTTGTATGCTGTGGGTCACATGATTGGCCAGACAGATGAAAAATGTTGATTAAAAATCAATGTAATTTTATTGTGCTGATTTCTTTATACTCTGAATCTTATACGTCGTGATATACGATCCCATTTAGAGCGCAGGTAATCCAGATGTTCTAATCTGGAAAACATGTGGATCATAATAATCCAGATTAAACTTTTTTTAACAACTGTAAGGAGAATAACAGATAAAGTGTAAGAGTCAAATGCATACTTGTAAATAATGGATTTTTTTCATAGATTTGACATTCACATACACTTGATGTAATCCGGGTTAATTCAATTATGTTAAATAATATTTGTGATGAAAGCAGGTTTTTTTAGATGTTACTGCATGAAACCTGGCAAAATTCTGTTCTGAAGTATTGTGTTTTATTTTGCTCTGTCCTATTCTATCGGCTGCACGGGGGGTAATAACAGCACGAGGCACAGTCGTTATGTAAAAGGATATTTTGTGGTCTCTTGTTGTTGATAAGTAGCTGCTCTTACAGAACTAATTGGTGAATCATTTTCAGTAAATGTGAATGTGCATTTGAGAGACAGCTCATCAGTCAGACGGCTAGGCAGCTAGTAACCGGGTTATCAGTGTGTGGGTGGGGGAGGCACATGCCGTCTCAAATGTCAATAAAGCCCAGTCAACAGGTATTTACACTGCATTCTCCTCAATATCAGCACATTAACACATCTGAGGAATGACTCAAAGACTTTCCTCCAACAGTAAGACAGGACCGTGTTTCTTTGTCAGGCTGTAGAACAATACGAGTGAGTAAGCACTTGAACTGCAAGCTTGTAGAAACACACACACACACACACACACAGAGAGAGAGGGAGAGAGAGAGAGAGAGCGTCTGGGTTTGTCAGAGGCCAAAAGTGAAAGTTTTGTGGTTTTAACATTTGAACGACGCTGTGGACAGGAAAATAAGATGGAGAGTTCAGGTCACAGGGAAGCTTCTTCTCTCGTTCTGTCAAACCAGAGAAATCTGACTTTGATTTATGGTTTTCAGAAAGTCAAAATAGCACTATTTCCTCAAAGTAATAGTTCGCCGAAAATGAAAATCTGCTGAACATTTCCTCACACTCAGGCCATCAGGAGATGAGCTTTCTTCATCAGGTTCGGAGAAGTGTGTCCCTACATCAGTGTCTCAGTAATGGATGTGGATGGGTGCCATCAGAATGAGAGTCTGATAAAAGCATCACAATAATCCACAGCACTCCAGTCCATCAGTGAACATCTGGAGAAGCCACAAAGTAATCCATCAAGACATTTTAACTTTAAACGGTTGCTTGTGTCACAATTATGAGTTTATAAAGCATAATCAATTAATCAATCAATCACTTTTATTTATATAGTGCTTTTAACTCAGATTGTAGCAAAGCACTGAACAT
>JAUCMU010000144.1:42777-53191 GCA_032275025.1 Enteromius treurensis
TTTCTGCATTTGAGGTTGAAAGCATAGGACGCAATTTAGATATGTTCTTGAGATGGAAAAAATGCAGTTTTACAGATGCTAGAAACATGGCTTTCAAATGAAAGATTGCTATCAAACAACACATCAGTTAACATCTGGAGAAGACAGGAGCTGAAACAAATCCATCAATAAATCTCCAACTTTAAATGTCTTTGCACAACTAAACATTAATTTGCAGCTTGAGAACGGCTATAAAACAAGGTGAAGCCTGGTATTTCTATTTCTATTTGCCTATGCACTACAAGAACATTTCAGTACAATGCAGTGTTTTATGATGACCAGTATATAATGTAGTTTTATTATGCTGTTTGAGGCTCTTTATTGCTGAATTATTTTAATTCTTGATGATGCAATTTAGTTTAAAGTCCAAAATACAGACATTCTGCCAAAATATTTCTGGCATGCAGCACATTGAATTAAACATGAAATTCTGAATTAGAAAATAGTTTTTTTTACAGCGCTCTCCAAACCAGGCCGACAGGAGATGTTCACGTGGTGAGCTCGTCATGATGTCGTGGAAGAAATTAAAGTCTTACAGTATTAATACTCACAGAACAGGAAAACGGCTTTATTTCTCATGTGGTCCATGCTTAACCTGATCATGATTGCCATTCTCTGAACTATACTGTCATCAACCTCATTATTAATGGAAATAATGTGATGTCAGAACTACAGAAGACGACTGGGGCCAAGCAATGATGAGAAAAATAAATAGAACCATCTCAAGTCGTTATTATTCGAGATTAAACTCGTTACATTTCAAGAAAAATATCTCAATAAAATATTGTGATTTCAATCAGTTTTGAGAACGAATGTTTCGGCATAAAACTTGTTAAAAAAAGGAAAGATAAAATGTAATTAGGAATAAAGTCTTTAAATTACAGGAAAAAGTTAGAAACATGACTTTATTCTCGAAACATAATGAATTTAATCTTAACATTTAATCTTATCATTTTTCCAAGCGGCTAAATTTGATATAATGACTTTAATCTCATTTTATTTTTTTATTATTGCTTGCTGTAATCTTATTCGGTACAGAACAAATACACACATTAATTAAAGCTAAATCTGCTCCAATTAAATATTACAATTTGCAATTGTATTTAGTTTTAACCGTGTGGTGTCAGACGTAACGAGCTCACAAAAAAGTCTGAAACACTTCACCTAACCTCACTCTCCCTGAACTGAACTAATTCATATTATACAGGGAAATGACTGGAGGTTTAGATCTTAAACAAAACCAGACAAAATCCTGTTACTCTCTCTTTGTGTGTGTGTTTGTGTGTGTGTGTACACATATATATATACGTGTGTGTGTTAGTGAGGACAGGTCAACACACTTTACTGTGTGGCAGTGTAGAAGTGAAACCTGGTAAAGTCACTTCTCTTAACCCTTATTAAGAATTTGATCAATCCAAAGAGTTTCAGACCACAGATTGTATACAAATCACCATTGACTCCTTTTGATTCCAAATGAATTATTTCATTTATAATCTTATTCTGAACTCAACACTTTCGTGGTTTTAAATGAAGGACTCAATCCAATGCATTACTCAGCGACCTACTGATGCAACTAAGAAAGTGGATGAACTATAGGAGAGTTTGAACATGTGTGTGTATCCCACATCAGTCTGAAGCTGTATGAGGTTCTAAAGATGGCACACAAGAGCTTCAGGTTTCTGTTGTGACTGAGGAAGTGTGTTTTGAGTAAACAGATACCACTGAATATGGACCACAACAGACCCGTGCTTCTGCTATTTACCAGACAATACTGACATTAAATCATCTGGGATTCTGCAGGAATATATCCAGGTTATTTTTCACCACTTGATAAAAAATATCATTTAAATGCATTAAGGAAAAGATTAAACCTTTATATAAACAACTGTAAAAATAACTTTTAAAACAAATGCTATACGAGGTTTTGATCAGTGGAAATAAATGAAGCACGCATGTGTTTGAATGTGACGTTTCTCGATCTGAGTGAAAAGAGCTTGTTTTGATGCACACGTTTAAAGAAGGATTCATAAAAAGAAAACATTTAGAATCTAAAAACAGATCGGATTCATTCAGAGAGACTAAATTTAGTGTTTGTTATTGAATGGAACTATTCATATTTGTCATTGCACCGCACAAAGTGTTCATTTACTTTTACATTTTAACATCATCATTTGTGCAAATCGACTTCAAATGAACTTTATCAGTTGTTTAGGGTTGAACTATGATGCGTTTGCATTTAAAACACTTGCCGTCCTGTCATAAAACCTCTTTGTCTTCCTGACTGTGGATGTGGATCAGTATAGCTCTTATTACACAGGTATTGTTCTGAAGAAATGTTGCCGGATCTCATCATATTTAGCACAACAAGTGCATCCAATGGAAGAAGGTTTGTGGTACACTGAGTCTCTATGGAGATGCAGAAAGAGGTTGTGGGAAAGTGGATGTGAAACACCTGGTAAATCAGGTTCACCAGCACAAACACGGATTTGTAGTTTCACATTTACAGGCTTTACCGTCAGTAAAGTGTTACAGATCACACTGAAGCTCTTCCTTAAAATCAGCTTTTCTTTAAATCCGTTGACATAGGCTTTAACATAGGCTAAGAGGAAAAATTATATTTTTGCAAAACTCCAAAAACATACTTTCCAGCTTAAATAAGCTAAATATTATGCAGATTTAAATACAGGCAGTTTCTTGCCATATGCTATGACCTCGAAGCACTATTAGGCCTGCTACAATATTTTTCTGGTAGCATAGCCATTTTCATGTTTGGCTTTTACTGTGGTAAACGTGCTGGTAAGCTCACCTGGTACAGCGCTGGGTTATAACCATCGATGAAAGAGCTCAAACCACCGGTCATTTAACTTGAGTCGTGATACGTTTTCTCTTTGACGTGCATGTATGCTGCTGATGCAAGCCTCATTATATCACTCATATTTAGTTTGTTTGTTTGAATTGATAATCTTCTCTCTGCACTTCATTTTACTTCAGTTAAATAAAACCTCGAGTCAGGAAGCTGATGAAAACTTCTCCGGAGACAAGTAGGCCTACGCAGCAGCCTGACATGATGAGAAACAGAGACTGGCTGTAAATAAGATACGATTTTTGGACAGGCATATTTTTGCTTGCCTGTCCAATGGCAGTGGTTGGGAAACTGGTTTAAAAAGTTATTTTTGGTGCCCCTTGTTTTAACCAAATGTCCTCATACTCCAAAATCAGTCAATCGTATGAAAACAGATATTGCTTAGACATGTGCATTAATATGAGATATGATTTTTGAGTTTTATATAAATGAGCAGAGAACAGCGTCATACACTCTCAGAAATAAAGGCACAAAAGCTGTGGTAACTTTTCAAAAGGGACATGTTTGTACCTAAAGAGTACATTTTTGGTGCCTTAAAGGTACATATTAGTACTTAAAGTGTGCATATTTGAACCTAACAGGTACAAAAGTGTACCTTTTGAAAAGGTAACGCCTCTGTGACAGCTTTTCTACCTTTATTTCTGAGAGGGAACATCCTCTGCAAAATGAGAAAATCAATAAAGAAATCATTTTGTTGTAGTGTATTTTATTTGTGATCAGCTCACCAAGTAACATTTCATATTCATCACAGTTCTCCATGCGTTCCGCACCATTCCCACAAATAAATGCAAACCTGTGTAAATATCAGAGAGTTCCCCTTAATATTGCTAAAATGATTGCCATTTACTTTCTACTGAGGAACACAACATCAATTTTGAGACATGTTTAGTATTTGCTGTTAAACTAAACAGACAGAAAGGTCTCCTTGTAGTTATCTGCCTGAATAAAACTAGAACATTATGAAAGTGAGGAAGACTTTAAGACTTATTAGGATGTAATAATTGTGAGTTGTTGCTCACAATCGGTTATAATTTGTTATTTAATTTGAAAAAGCAGTCTATTTTGTCCCTCATTTGCATTTTTGACCTGCATGCAAAGGTTAAACATCACGAGTGTATAAGAACACTTCCCATCGCGATCGCCTCTGTGTGTCTTTACAGAGTTTGGGGACGTCCCAGGTGAATTATGTAATTTGTGAGGAACAAAATCAGCATCAGCTACGATAGGGTTAATCCCTGATATTTAAGGTTGTGTTATTTTTTCAAAACCAGCCCCTTCACTTCCACTTGTATCTGATTCCTGAAGACCTTTTTTCTGAGAAAGACCCAAGAACCGGGGGAATGATATTTAAAGTTTCTGCGAAATGCTTTGTTTCGATTATTTGCTAATATCTGCGTGATGTGGGCTTCGGTGTAGTGTGTGTGTGTGTGTGTGTGGGCTGCTGATGAAGAACGATTGTGAGTCTTCAGCTCAGTCGAGCCTGACAGAGACAGAGAGGCAGATAAAAGCAGGATTCCCCCTCTGCCCTTTAACATCCTCTCCTCCTTCAGCTCAGAGAGAACACCCAGGACCTCTCTCTGTGATACTCAACAACTTGATTTAACGAATGAAAGAAAGAAAGAAAAGTCAAGTCTCTGTTTGGTTGAAATAATATGGTTGAAAGAAAGGAAAGTCTTTGTTTGGTTGAGAAATAAAAGGGAAATAGAAACGAAAACTGTTTCAGAGGCAAACAAATTATTGCAGTTAGGTAAAAGGTTTTGTGTGTGTGTGTGTGTAATTTCATATTATATTAATAATAAAGTGTCATTTGTTAACATTGGTTAATATATCACTTATCCACAAACAATGGAGAATACATTTATCACAGTCTTCATTCATCTTTGTTAACATTAGTTATACAGTTTGCAGTTAGTTCAGGTTAGTTCACTGCGTTAACTAATGCTAACAAGCACAAGTTGTGATTTTAATAAAGCATTAGTAAATGCATGAGCTAATATTAATAAGTATTGTTCATTTTTAGTTCATGTTAACTAATGTGTAACCATATTATTTGTGTGAAGATGTAAAACGAATGAAACATGTATTGGGAATTTTCTGCCGGTACATTATCCATTCATTTGATGAACATCTCCAGTAAGTGTAAAACACAAAACAGGTAAAATACCTACAAAAATCCATACAGAAGACCGATTGATTTTAATCCAGTATATTGAACTCTATTTTTGCAGCTTCTGTGTTATAGTCTATCCTTAAACCACCTCAGACCAATACCTTTTTAATCGAAATCACACTGACGTTATGAGAGTAAACCGGACCGGTTTCAGGTTCTCTTTATCACAGCGAATGAATGTTTGAAATGTGAAGAGGGAGACATTCGTTTCGTGGCCTACACGGCTCACATCAGAAAAAGAAAATAATAATAGTGAATGATGTTAATGAAGGCAACAGGAAGGTGCAGACGAGTGTGTGTGTGTGTGTTGGAGTATAATCCAGCAGAACAGATCTCTGTACATGTGCAGAGCCCCCCACCCGCTTGTCTTCGTCTCATTGTTTTTCTTGTGGGCTAGTCTTCCTGTGCACCTGTGAGTCGAGCTTCCTGTGTCTTTCTCTCTGCACTCACACTGTCCTCTAAAACCACTCTGCTCTCGCTCGAGCGTAACTAAAACACACAACACGTACACGCGCCTGCTGCCATATCACAACGCCACCGAGGTGTCGCCAAGTGTGACCTGACAAATTTCGTGGATGAAAATGAATTTGCTTCAATGCACTCAATGCATGAACACAGGAGCGACAAAATACAGTTGCATTTCTCTACTGAAGCAGCATTTTGTGCAAACACAACGCTTCGTTTACCCAATATTCCAATATCATAGAAATGTTATGTTCACACGATGCATTTTCAATGAAATGCCGGGAGGGTTTCGTCCACGAAAGATGTTTTTTGTTATACGATCACAATTATGTCTATGACTACAATGTACTTCCCTGATAGCACACGGACATCACAGAGATGTCTAAAAATACATCTTGCAGATGTAAAATAGAGTGTTTGCTCGTCTGCAATGGCGTTTCCTATCAGATGTCAAACAGACGTTTATTAAATGTCTTCAAGATGTTTAATGCATGCAAAACTGACATCTTACAGATATTTGTACACAGCATATGCTTTCCAGACCAAACCATCTTTAGCTGACAGTAATTTTGTGCACAAATGACGATGACTATAAATACTAAAAAATAAAAATCCAGTTTTCTCTCTATAAAAATACAGCTTTTTGTGTTAAGAAATGAATTCCATTGTTCATGAAATTTAAGCAGGTCACACTAGCATGGTGCTCGCCATCAATAATTCAGTGTTTTCTGAATACACAGTTTCATTAAACTATTGACGAGAAGAACAGGTTCTTGCTGGTAAGCTGTGGACTTTGAGCCAAAAGAAGCAAGATAATGAGCTGCAATGGAAATCTTGGGAAAATGCATAAACAAATGTGTCTGAAGTATTGGTTAACATCATTAATGTGATGCTGTAAAGCTTAATGCTTTAAATGCAATCAATAACTTATTTTTAATTTGATGCATTTTGATACCGATGGCGCTGAATTGTGCAGAATTTCATCAGGAATTGTCAAAAGTTTTAACAAAATGAATACCAACGGTTAAAAAAAATATCACAAGAGCAATGTGGATTCTAATACATGATAATGATTTTATGCTAACATTAAACAAACAACAACTATTAAGTCAAACAATTTAGACACAATTTAATTTGTATTTATTTAACTCCAAAAATAGTTCCATAGGCCAGCAATCTGTCTCTAAGCAACACCCAGCAGTGAATCAATACTGAACAAATCATGTGCTTCGATTTGAACAAATGTGTTGAATAAATGACTCACACAGCTGGTTTTAGTTTGACGTTATATATTCCATTTATTCGTTCGTACTCTTTCCATATTCAACATTTCATTTTTAAAACATTACTCTCAACAATATTGATGTACTTGTTATTGTATGAGTTCAGATCAATATTTCTGCAGTGCAAAGATTCATTTCGTTGGTAATGATTTGGATTGGTAACAGCTCTGTATCGTCTTATTATTCGGATTTTATTTATTGATTAAATGTTATATATTTTCAGGCAGATGAATGTCAGGAGTGCTGGTTCGGTCTAGGTGTTGTCCAGAGGATGGTTGTGTGCTGTTTGTCTGAGCACCTAATCACAACAACACTGAATCAGCCAATGGCGTGAGTTTGGGGGCGGGGCCATCTGCTTGCCTGTCCAATGGCAGTGGTTGGGAAACTGGTTTAAAAAGTTATTTTTGGTGCCCCTTGTATTAACCACATGTCCTCATATTTCAAAATCAGTCAATCGTATGACAAAAGATATTATAGGCTACTTTTTTATGCAGTAACTTTTAATGTCCATTAAAGTCTGAAAGCCAAGCAGAAACAAACAATATACAGGACGAAACCAGGGTCATAAGAAAAATATCTTTATTTGACTTGACTTTGAAAAAGGCACAGGTTTGAAATAAAATAGACAAAAACAATGGTTCTGAGACAGAGAGGGGAACAAAAATTTAAAAAAAGGTCTTTCTCTTCATGCCTCTTTCATTTACACATCTGACATCATCACAGTTTTGTGGAGACTGACCTGTTCTAGTGTGTTCCCATCAGCACTCAGCACGTGAACACACACACACTCACACACAAAGAAAGAGGAAAGAAGCAGATTTTCTCATGATTGCATTTAAAACTTAGATCTTTACTTGAAAGCAGATAACAATCTCTCTTTATCTCTCTCTCTCTCACACACACACACACACACACACACAACCACAAACGGTTTCTTAGTATTTAGCATTATATAACTTCTTGTCAGATGCCATTCAGAGAAATAATTACTTTGATTACATTCAAGATATCTATACAGCTATACAGTACATGTGCATGTGCATCTAGAAACATACATGCATTCAATATAAATACTCACACGGTGCCGAGTTAAAAACAGGAGAAATAACAGGATTGTGTTAGAAAAGCAGAGTAATACAGAAAATCTATGGAACTATACATCAACCTCTCAAAAATATCTGATTGTAGTTTTATTTTTTGGTTAGCTTCTTTCTTAAATGTCCAGACGAAATATTCAAGAGTCCAAAAACCAGCGTACTCTTTGGCTTTGCATAATTTGACGACGAGCACGATGACAGGGAAAGGCTGAACTGAAATGAACGCATGTGGTCCGTGTCAGACATTTTTTTCCCATGACTTTTCAGACCTTTGGACTCTTTGAGAGATAATTCACCAAACTTTTTTTCGTACGAAATGACTGCGTCCAATACTGTATGGTGTCCGGAGAGCTCTTGGCATGTGAAAGTGGGCACTTGGTCAGGTAATCTCAATGATCTCTGTGGAGCAGGTAGAGTTCGAGTGTCTCAGCTGCTTGCGTGATTACTCCTGCAAGTGCTGGATGCTCCTCTGATACTCCTCTACAGGTAAAGCGCCTTGACTCTGAAGCTCATATCCGCGCAAGTAGTGACCGTTGGTCTGGCCTGCGAAGTACAGGAGCTGCCGGGCGAACATGGGCTCCACCTGAAGAACAGACAGCACCACGAGACACGCTTTAGCTCGCATAGCACTTCGGTTTCAAAGCGCTGGAGTAATTGCATTTACTGACTTTATCCTGGTACGTCAATGTTATATGATGTTACCTGAGCTGTGATCATTTTACTCTGTCTCTGGGGGTCTGGGAACTCGTCTCCGAAACACAGCACCACCTGAGAGCGTGGCATGGGGCGGCCGTGGTGAAGGAAGCCCTGCAGTTCTGCAGACAAAACAACAATCAATAACTAAGATGCATTTTATTTAACAAAAACGCCGTGACCCCAAATTATTAAAGAAGTAAAATAACCGTGCATGAAGTTTAAACCTTATTTTAAGGGGCCTATGTACTTGGTTGCATTTTATTTTACAGTACATGGACTAACCCAAGACAGGACAACTACATGAGGGAGGGTTAGGTTTAGGTTCAGGGTTAGTACCTACTGTACTTACTGTAATTTCTATAATTAGTACATAGTGTTGTACATGAAGACTATAAAATAAAGTGCTAGCACTGAAATGAATCATTACACTTACTGTGTTACTGTTTTTACATAGTACTTATATTGAATTACATCTGTAATAAATCTTTGAATTTATTAAAATCTTTTAATGTTTTTAGTATAAATTCAGGCTAACACTTTATTTTAAGGTGTCCTTGTTAAACGTTACATGTCTTTACACTATTATAATAACAAAGTAATTACATGCAAATAACCCAAAGCCAAACCCTAACCATAACCATAGAGTAAGCTCAGTGCTTAAATATACAATTACACTGCAACCCTTAAAGGACCCTTAAAATAAAGTGTAACCAAATTCAGTATAAATGAAACCACAATTAATAGGCACAAATGCACATAATGCTTGTTTGATTGGTTTTGTGTATGACAGGCATTGATAATGGATTAAATGAACACTTGACCCTTGCGCTTGGCGCCCAGAGCATGTGCATTTGATGCTGGCTTTGATTGCTTCTGTTGTAGCTGCAGATCAACAGTGGCTAAAATTGCTGATGGGTTTTAATGTCAAAAGCAGTCATGTGTCTTCCCATCAAAGATAGAAAAAAAAACTCCTGATGAGCAATAAAGTGAAGCCAAGACCCTCACAAGCTGATGACTAGCAGAGAGCTGAGATGCAAATGAACTTTAGCAGGTGGACGGATCAGACGCTCAGGAGCTCGCTGGAAAATCCCACGCTGTCAAACACGTGGCCAACCACACACGGCTTCACAAACACGCTTTCATGAGCTCAGCTTAATAACAGACCTTTCCCTCCTTCAAAAGAAGAGCTGAGTACAGAGCCATTAAACCAGCGCCATCTGATCAAGATTATGAACTGAATTCAGTGACTCAAGCATTCATACGGTAGTTCTTGATTAAACTGAATGCATCCGCTCACGTAGGAATAGTCAGTTTTATTTATTAAAGGTTTACACTGAAATTCTCTTCATAAATAAGTCTTGATGTGCGTCTCCAGCCCAAACAACCACACAAAGTTCATCTGACCAATGGGACAGAAATATCTGTGAAGGTCAATGAAATATATTTTTGACATTCATATCTCAAAATATTTTCACAAAGTATCTCGGGGCAAGATTATACATGTATCATCTTACGATAGCCTACATTAATGCAGATGTCAATGGAATTAGCTAGATTATTTATGATTATGAATATATATATATATATATATTAGGGGTGTAACGATACGTCATATCGTATCGAACCGTTCGGTACGAGGCTTTCGGTTCAATATGCATACGAACCGAACGATTCAGAAAAAAAAAAGAGAATAGACTGTAAAATATAATGTTTTCAGTGCTTCACTTAACAAGGCAGCGCAAACGACGGGACAGGGAACCCGCGTCTGCTCCTCCCACCCCCAAACAGACGAGAACCAGAA
>JAUCMU010000144.1:53291-64156 GCA_032275025.1 Enteromius treurensis
CGCGCTGCATGTGAACGACCCCTAAGCCTTTGGTGACACATACACCACAAAATTAAATAGTGGATCTCTCCCCTGTCTTCTCCCCTCACGCGGATTGTCCCACAGGAAGAAACGGTGCTCTGGATGTCAGTGGATGGCGCGCACGGTCTACGAACACGGGACGCTCAGCTTTCACGATGGCTCAAATCTACTTTTTATTAAGTTTTAGTTAATCAATAAATCCCATCCAAGCCTGACTTTTCCAAAACACTTCTTTACTTGCTGCTAATAAGAAACCCCAGAAGTTATGTGAAGTATAGCTCCATTGTTGTTCAAAGTAAAAGAAAAGGGGGAAAAAAAACAAAGTCATATTATGTATATATATATTTTTTTTTTAACTGTATTGTTTTATGTTACTTGCTGAATTTTAATTACATTTAATTTGAAGTGTGTTATATATATATATTAAATTTAATTAATATATATATATATATATATATATATATTATAATATATATTTAATTAATATATATATAAAATGTATGTATGCATGTATACTGTATCTTACATTGTTTTTATATATATATATATATAGCTTTAATTAACAGTCAATAATTGCACACCTGCAGATTATATATAGTTCTGTAGAATGAGAAAAAAAAACTAAAAAAACTAAAAAATTAAACAAAAATCAATTAAAATAAATAAATGTCAAAAAATTGCTTTTTTTCTTTTGAAGGTATTGGTAGTGTTTCTTTTGGTTTGTTTAGTTTTTAAAATATATTTAAATATACATATACAAAAATGGCAAAAAAAACAACTACTAAACAAAACAATATTGCTCTGTAAAAACATATCAAAAGTTGAAAAAACAAAAAGTTTAAGGTTTTCAGTTTATAAAACAAAAATTTGAGACAACTCAAACAAAATCACCTGAAGGTTTCCTTACACATTTGAGTTTTCTTAAGTTTAGATTATTTACAGCGTGGTACAAAATATATTAATATAAATGTATTCTGAAACATATTTCAGCAAAAATGTATTTGAAAATGTCTCTCTCTGCTGTAAGGTACCGACCCATGATTCTGTGTGTTGATGAAGGGAATTTACTTAAGATGAAAGAGTCATGTGACCCTCTGAACACACTGAGGCTTAGATTTCTAACCTGAGAGGAACTGCTGCGTGTCCATCAGCTTGCAGGTCTGCTCCTTCTCCAGCTTGTTGGGTTTGTCTGCATAAGGGGCCAGCGGGCCCTCCCAGTACACCCTGCCCTGGCACAGACGCTTGGCGTAGAGTCCGTCCGGGGCCAGCCACAGCAGCACGCCCCGCTCCAGTACGTTCGGCAGCTTCTCGGCCCCGCGCCGCTGAGACTGAGGGTACGGGAAGGGCAGGAGCACAGGCTCGGCCCCGCCATACACACGCTCCTCGGGGCCCGGGGACGACGGGGACGAGGGGGAGCCTGGAGACGGAGACGAGGAGATGCGGCAGCCTTCAGGACTGCTGGTGGTCACCTCCTTCACCAGAGACTCGCGGTAATACAGAGACACGTGGAGACGACAGTCTGAGGAGCACAGAGAACATCCCATCAACCTCCATCCTCGCCCTATAGCACCACAAACACTCCAGCATGATTGTAATCATCTCACGCATACAAAATAAACCTTCTTGTTTACATATTATATGTGTGCGTACTGTGTATATTCATTACGTAGATATAAATACAGACACATGCATGTGTGTGTGTGTGTGTGTGTGTGTATATTTCTATACTAAATACACTTTTATATAATATTGATTATATTCATATAAACATTTAAATACATGAAAATATTTTCTAAATATATGTGTGTGTCTTTTTACACACACAATAAATATACACAGAACAAAAACAATTTTTTGATGTGATTAATCTCTATTAATTATTTGACAGCACTCATTTTTTGTAATATGTGAGCCTGCAGCACAGCAATAGACGACAAAACATTATATGAGTCAAAAGGATACATTTTTCTTTTATGCCAGAAATCATTAGGATATTAAAGATTATGTTCCATGAAGATATTTTGTAAATTTCCAACCATAAAGATATAAAAGCTGAATTATTGATTAGTAATATGCATTGCTAAGAACTTTATGGAGATTTTCTCAATATTTAAATTGTTTTGCTCCCTCAGATTCAGATCTTCTAATAGTTGTATCTCAGACAGATATTGTCCTCTCCTAACAAACATCAAATTGACCCTTATGACCTTTCAAAAGAAAACGCCTGATGACACAATACAACGGTATTTAATTCCCTGTATTAATGAATTACTTATAATAAAACGTCCTTCTTACGTGAAATAAAATACATTTAAATTAAAATAAATGAAAAAATATATATGTTACCTACCTTTGCTTTAGTTTAAGTTAATGTAATAAATAAAACGGAAATTTAAATAAACTACACGGACGCACGAAACAAATGCAAAAATAAATATAAAATAAAAAATAACACAAGAAAATTTACCTAAACTAAAATGAAAATCAAAATAAAATAAATTACAAATTTGAATGGCATCTCAGTAATGCTACAATAACACTGGCACTGGTGTGTGTGTGTGTGTGTTGTTCATACCTGAGACGGCCATGGCTTCGGCGGATCTCATATTGGGGTCCATCGCCACCGGATGAGTTTCTGTAGGTGAATATGTGTAGAAGGAGCCAGATATCTGGTATCCTGGAAAGCACAGACGCATTCAAATGAATGATCTTACTACCATCAGAATTAAAAGTGTGTGACAAAGGTGCCTTTATTCTCCTATTAATGCAAGAGTCCGAATCAAGAGCAGACCCAGACCAGCTGAGACTAGACCCCTTCAGGCCTGTTCTTCTATTGCTTCATTTAGTACAGTTAACCACAAAAGACCCAGATCTGGAGAGAGAATATATCTTAAGACCAAGTGCTTGCTTCGACGGCTCTCAAGAACCAAAGACTCCAATGAACGTAAGAAGCACTACTCAAAAGATGGATCTACATTTAGTTTTTCCTCACATTTAGCAAAAGTGAATAAAGCACAAATGTCAGGGTCATGTCAAAACATCTCAAGGGCCCCGATTTACTTCAGTCTCCAGAGGTTTAATGTCAGCAAAACAAAGTGTTTTCTGTGACGTAGATTCATTGGTGCCCTTTTAACAGAGAGAGAACTGCCATTAATAAACATGAATACAGACAGACTGCATCATAAGTGAAGGATTTCCTCTTTCTGTGCTCTTCTTAATCACTACAGAAACAAGCGAGAGCATCTATGACCAAGAATAGCTCTAGCTTCAGTGACATTAATGTGCTAAATACAGTCCTGTGATTATTTCGGCTCACTTGAGATGTGTGCTGGGAGTAACGCATGACAGGAGGTATGTAATCAGAGTACTTTTCAAGTAACAATGCATTACTGTTGATGTGAAAGGGCCTTTATGTAGATTTGGGTTTGGATTTAAAAAGCAACAACAAATAAGCAAATCCAGACCAGGTAACAAACATAAAAAGTAACGCAAGTAGTTCCTATTTATGGAGTAACCCAATATCGACCACTGCGTAAGTCACATGGGTGTTTGCCGAAGGAGTGAGTTGTGGACACAGTATTACTGGAAAGTACCGTTGTCGCAGACCGATGGGGGCCACGGTAAGGAGCGTGTGGCTGGATACGGACACTGGCCGTACGGTAACTCTGCGTGAGGAGCCTGAGGATGAGGCTGATCGCCGCTGTATTCCCTCCAGTCCCGTCTCTCCTGAGGAAGCATGTATCCCGTCATCTGCAGACAGACAGAAGACTGAAAGACCACCACAGGATAACAGCGCCCTCCTTACTAGCAAGATTAACCAACAAGATTCACTTGGTTAACCTGCTTCACCAGAGAGGTTTCATAAGACTGTGCTGCTTCACCAGACCAGCAATAAACCAGCATCTTCACAGCTGGGCTGACTGAGCAAAACTTTAAACTAGATTTTTTTGCTTGATAGACTTAAATAACTAAAATGGAAATAAAAATGAATAATAACTATAGACAAGATAACTTTATTAAAAAGATGAAATACTTAAACTTGAACTGAAATAAAAAACAAACAAAAGCCATCAGTGATACTAAATACTGCTCTGAGGTCATTATATAGTGTGTGTGTGTGTGTGTGTGTGTGCGCACTAAATATACAGCTTAATGTACTAAAATAAAAGAATCAAAAATATACAACTAGAAACAAACAAAATATTTGCATAACCTAATAAAATTGACAAAAACACACAACAATATTGCAAGAGCTTTGACTGGACTACAAATGAAACAAAAACAAAAAAAACCAATGCAAAATATTAATAAAAACTATGAAAGAATCTTGATCCTGTTTCACACTGAAAGCACCTGCTAGATGTATATGAAGTATAATGTATGTGTGGTTATGAAGGTGTGCGCTGGCGAGGTCCTAGAGCTTACCTGAGGCTGTAGAGGAGGATAAGAGGAATGCATGGGATAACTAATAGAAGTCACGTGTGCTGCGCCGTCATCCATACTGTTAGACTTAGAGCCTGAAACACAAACAATGGATAATAATGCACAATAATATTTATGAATCTCTGTCTGCAGATCAGCAAATATCCACAGCATTTGGCTACAACAGTGATATCTGTGGCCCATGACTGATAATTGCCCTTTCACGCTTCTTTCTTCCTTCTTGGTTTGTTTTGAACGCTAGAACAGATTTGGAGAAGCTGCTGAAGTGCCCACAACAAAACACCGAAACTATGCAAGATTCATTTGTACAGTTTGTACAGATTCAATAAATTAAAAATGTTCAATTCAGAGCGAAAGTCCAGCCCTAAACCCAAACCGATCGCACGAATCTTTCACCAATTCGCCAACGATACATGAAAACATGTGACGAATTGCTCTGAGAGTGTGTTAAAAAAGCCCTAGACATATTTATTCTGTTAAAAGCAGTGGAGGACGGACCGATCAAACTGTTCTTGTTTTCGTAAATAGTCATTAGGTGCAAAGGAACATTTGGTCCATGGTGAGCGATCTGTTATTATATTTTATATTAACATTTTAATATCCTCAAAATGAAATTCATTTCTTCCATCCACTTCGCAGGTAGTTCACAAGCCCTAATAACAGCAACTATAATTAAGGTGTGAAACTACAATCTGCACACTCTCGCACACACCAGAGGTCTTCATGTCATTCTGGAGCACAGGCTCGTATTATGCAAGGTCTGAGGGGTGATTGGTGTCGCTTTAGTGCTGTGCACTTGGTAACCGAAGCTCTCTATAAAAAGCTTGAGGGATTTTAGCACATGTAGTGGCTTCCTCTTAGCTTCCTGCTACACATACTGAGGGCAAGTAGCAATATTTAACATGAATGCATAGCATGCCTCCACCGTTGTGTAGCAGTTCAGCTCTGTTCACGACTCTTTTGTGAGCTTTCTTTGCAGTATGAGCTGGAATGACGCAATGCATTAAAAAAAGTGAAAATTGCACCCTTTCAAGGCGTGACTTCCTACTAAATGTGTATTTGTGGATTAGAAGGCAACTAATGCACTGATGCTTGCTGTGATACATTAAATGCATTGTGCTATTTGCTACGCCGTCCAAAAAATGCAAGTTACCTCTCTTGGATCCTTCTGGTATTATCCTGTAGACCTTGTAAGGATCTGAGATGTCCAGCTGGCTTCTCTCCACCAGTTCATCAAAGTCATTGCTCTTGTTCAGGGCACAGCGGAGCCTGGTCTTCCACGTTGGAGGGTCTGGTTTGTCCAAGCCTTCTCTGTACTTGCCTTTGAACAGAGCCCAAGCCTACAAACACCAGCGTGAAGATGAGAACTGGCTTACATCAGCCCAGAATACTAATGCAGAAAAATCGCCATGCAATTCTTCTTAATTATATGATACTTGTTAATAAGTGTGCTACTATAGGTGCGATATTGTAATTGCTTTTGGTATTTAATAAAGCCAATCTATTGACATGCAATCAGCTCAATACACAAATGCATTCTCTCTACTCCTAACACAGTAAAAAAAAAAAACGTGCCTTAATAATAATACATATTCACGCAAACCTCTTTGTGAGCTTATTGGAGGTGTGTGTCATTGCATCGGATAAGAAAATATCAAACCACGTGGCTGCTAACAAGTCTTTCTTTATAATCTTGGGCTACTCTGAATATTTGGGTGATTTTTAGGGGATGAAGTCGAGCTCACACAGGTGTCCGACAGGGGCACCACAAGAGTGCCTCAGTCTAATAACCATGTTCTGCCACCACTTCTGTCTTCTCTTTCAACACTAGATCTACTGTTTGATCAGTTTCGTCAAACGTCTGGCTGCGTATTTGAATAAAGGCACTTGGCTTGAACATGCTTTGGGTGGTCTAAAGACCCTTGATGACTGAAAAGCGTCACCAGAGGTCCACCTTCATCCTCAGTCACCTTGAAGAGCGCCGCGTCCTCGTCCCGGTTGTAGTCCTGCTTCCCCGCGTGCTTCCAGGGAATCCTGAAAATGCTTTTCTCGTCATTTTCCCAAACCAAGCCGGGATACTCCCCGCTGTCAATCTGATCGATGAGCCACTGCCTAAGTTTGCCATTCCCACAACTGACTGACATGCTGCTGTCCCCATCTAAGTTCATGTCTGTGAGGGAGGGAGGGAGGCATGCGAGGGCAGGTGCACATGCAGTGAGCAGAAGAGCGATTCAGATCAGATCATGCATGCACATTCCGCAATAACACACATTTATTACATGCACTTTAAAAAGAATGCGTTTTTAAAGTTTACGTGCAAGTAAAAGGCTACGTGTTTACTTTATTTAAAAAAGGAAGAAAATATACTAGTATGCATGAAGCATAAGCATTATTAATAAACAAGCTGCATGCTTTAATAATAGTTTCTTCCTTTAACAGTCATACTCAACTCAGTAGTCATCTCGAGTCTTACCTTTGTGAATGCAGACAGCTTCTCTTTCGAAGCCGACACTTCTCGAGTCATGTCAGAGGAAGGTGTTCTATTCTTAAATAACGCTAAGCGTAAGGTGGAGAGATGGGTGGAGCGTTACGTGGAAGCGTCTTTCTCCAGCACCATTAAGAGCTGAAGACTTCAGAGAAACGCGAAAGAACCGCAAGAATAAACATCCAACATACGGGAAATCCCTCGGCGACGCGCAAACACACACACGATGGAACAAATATCTGCCGATAAAATATGCCAGAAAATCTCCCAGCGCTCGTCATCAGAGTTATTATCCTGGTGTTTGATGTTTGTTTGTGTCGGTTTGATTTGAGGAAATTCACAGCTGTCGGTCAGTCACGGAACAACGCGGGGTTCACGAACTTATTCTCAGCCCGCGCGCGTCCCGTCAACACACGCCAATTATAGCTACATATTTGTGTCGTAATGTGTTTTGAATTTACACAGGGTCGTGAACTGTTCGGGGTGCTTTTATCCCCCCAAAGAATGGAAGCAAATAATAGCTTAAATACCAAACTCATCAGGTATACGATTTGAAATCGAGTGACTTCAAATCTGTTACCAACAGTGTTGGATCTGCTGCCCCCTGCTGCCCGACACACACACAGCATCATCAAAAACATTCTTTAGTACTTCTTAAGATCTTCTAAGTGTGCTATTTTGGGACAGCATGAGTAAAGCAGGCTATATGAACTAAAATGTCCTTTTAACCTACTTTCTCTGGATTAAAAGAAAAACATTTGATCACCACTTGTATTGATTTTAAGATTATCTCACTAAAGCATCATTTTCAGTAGATTAATTTAATACAAAATTAGTGTGTGACAATAAAGCACTTTAAGTACATTATGGAAGTGCATTTTTTACCTTATTTTTCAAAATAAACATTTATATTCTTTCTTTATGTTACATGGACATTAGAACAGATGAGAGATCGCTGAAACTTCTGTCACTATTTACTCTAAGTTTCTCTCTTCAGGTGAACACAAAAGCAGATATTTTTAAGAGTTTTGATAACCCTAACAGTTGCTGGTAGCCACTGACTTTATTGTTATCATATTATTTAAATAGCATGGATGTCAATGACTACCAGCATCTGTCCGGTCACCAACATTCTTCAGAATTATTCATTTTTGGTGAACTTTGGGTGAATTTGAAAAAGAAAAAAAAATTTACATTGCAGTACAAATCAGTTTTTATAACATAATTGGAAATGCATCATAATTGTAAAGACTGAACAACAAAATGCAAACTTGCTTTAAACGTTGCATCAGAAGGGAACATTAAAACCTTGAATATGCCTTATTTACAAAAGTGTCCATAAGTTAATAAACAGCGCTGTGCCATAGCAAACACAATCAGCGTGTCGCATGATGAGGTTTCTAATCGCAGACATGAGTCGTGAGGACCCGACGGGAATGCTGTGTGTGTGTGAGATCTCTCAGTGTTGACAGCCGTGGTCGTCCAGAGCAGAGGAGCTGGGGATCTGTGCCAGCAGGTTACTGACCTCCTCCTCGTCACTGAAGGGGTTCTCCTTATACTCCTCCTTCAGCCACTCTCTGAACTGAACACAAACCAACCATCATTACAGGAGTCTGATTATTAGCTGTATTCATATTTCTATAAGCCATGTGCTAATCTTGATCATACATGTACACAAGCACTAAAGCCCACTGGATCAAATGTGATACAAAAAATTATATAAGCGCGTATTTGGACTGATTTTGACCAAGTAAGCTTCAGAATAGCTTTGGTCGTATCTCCAGATGAACTCTTACTGGACTGAAGCAGCTCAGCTTTACTTGATTCTCCATCAATCATTTACTAGAAGAATCTGATCATCAGGAGCTTTACCTTCACTGTTTCTCCTCCATTTCCTAACTATGCTCTAAAAGTTAATAATAACTTTACACAAATTATTAGTAGTAGTTTGTATTTGATTCTTGTTATTTTCCTTTTATGCCAAAAATGATAAGGATATTAAGTAAAGATTATGTTCCATAAAGATATTTTCTAAGTTTCCTACCGTAAATATATATAAACGTAATTTTTGATTCGTAATATGGATTGCTAAGAACTTCATTTGGACACATCTGATGTAGATTTTTTTGCTCCCTCAAATGATTGCATCTCAGCCAAATGTTGTCCTATCATAACAAACTGAAAGAAGTTGACCTATATGACTGGTGCTCCGGGGTCTGTCAGGGGTTATTCAGCTGTTATGGTTTGCTCCAGTAATACAGCGAGGAGGACTCACCTGCTGAAGCTGGCTGCTCTCAAACTCCTGCAGCTGGTTCTGAAAGCCCATGTTGGGTGAAGCACAAGGCCTGGCCACCTTCACCGCAGCCAGAGCCTCCTGCCATCCCAGAGAGGTGACGGTCATGAGGTACACCACCACCAGAGTCACGCTGCGAGACACGCCGGCCAGACTGTAGCAGGACAGAGCGGAACACCCCAGTCAGCAACACACAGCTTCCCTAACGTCTTCCTGAAATAACAGCTAGCGGCCTTCAGAACTAGTACAGGCCAATGAGAGTCACTCGTGATGCTTGATTACCCTAGTGAACAATAAATATATCAACTGTATTTCAAATGCATTTATTTCATACAAATCTTAATGTTAAAGCATATGATTAAAGCTAACGTTAAAGCGTATTCTAGGGAAGTGTGTGCTTCTAATTTTATAGCAACAGTTTGAACACTGATTGAGTCAGTGTGTGCAGAAACCTCTGCTGTGCAGACCTTGAGCCAAAAACTCATCACCAAACACCAGTGGCTTGCAGAAACTGCTGCATAAATTGTTTCCACCGTTTTAAAAGTGCCTTTTTCTGTTCTAAAGAATTGGGGTGCCAATACTTTTGTCCATGTAGCATATACACGAGTCATTGGTGTTTAGTGAAGAGTTTTGATAACCCTACGCATTCGTCGTGAGATTACAGGCGCAAGAAGGTGAGATTTCAGAGAAATACTACAGACATCTTGATGATTTGAGAATGAAACACTCGGCCCGCAGCGTATAGTCTCATGTCAAACACAGGCTGTTTGGGAAGTTCAAAAATAGCCCGCCCCCTTGACACCTAGTTATCAGCTGTTCACATGCTCACACTGGGCTCGATTAGGACTGGTATCTGGCTTGAATGCACATTTTGCTTCCTCTTAAGGTAGTCGCGTATCTTGATGCACGCAATCATATGCATATTGCATACCTAACATTCATTTACAGTGTAGATTCTGGAGGACAAACGGATCCTCACTTACCAGTGCACCAGACAGCCTTCCCTCTTCAGTCGAGACTCGTGGATGAACCTAATGCTCTTCTCAAAATACTGAATGCTGCGAAGGGCAAAGAGATGATTATATCAACTTCATGCAATTCTATAGAGTACCAATGTGAAGGATGCTGAAATTAAGTTTGTGTCAAATTCTGGGTATGATCTGAGCATAATCGGATTCAAAACAATTGACTAGAAATCTTTTAATAACATGCATATCACTAAAATTTTATATTTATATCACTAGAACTGATATTTATTAAAGAGTTTGCTGATTTTCTAACTGAGTTAGTACTGGCTGCAGATCAAGTCTTAGTTGTTGGTGATTTTAATAAAGAATTGTTGATAAAGAAAAAGATGCGTTAGGATCTGGTTACTTAGATATTCTGAACTCTATTGGGGTTAGATAGCACGTATCAGGACCTACTCACTGTCGAAATCATACTCTAGATTTGGTAGTCATATTGAATTGATGTTAATAATGGTGTTGAGATCCTGCAGAAAAGCGATGATATGTCAGATCATTATCTAGTCTTGTGTAAACTCCATATAGATAAACCTGTAAATTCTGCACCTTGCTACAAGTATAGTAGAACTATCACTTCTACCACAAAAGACTGCTTTGT
>JAUCMU010000144.1:64256-75210 GCA_032275025.1 Enteromius treurensis
TTCCTCAGTCCGTATCCAGATCAGACGGTGTACCAGCAAGAGATGATCCTCATCGGAACACCTAGATGAGCTCCGTGAACAGATCGCTGGATCCAGATGCACACACATACACTATAAGTCCTTACACAATCTGTACTGTCAAAACCGCTATATAAATAAAGGTGATTGATAAATTATTACTAGATGCTAAAAAAGAATAAAGACCTATTTAAAGTATAAGAAAATTTAGTCTAAATGTTTTTTTACAGATGTAAAATTTACAAACTATAGCAGCAGCTGGTAATTCATTTGTTTTTAACTTGATAAATTCCAGATCACCTGCTTCAGACGCTATGGACCACTGTTAGGTCAGTGAACTACAGTAGTACACACATCCCACAACACTTCAGACTTTCACAAGCCGAAATAAGAAATAACAAGTTAAATAAAACAAAATAAAACACATTTTCCCGCACAACTTGAATATGAATGTGATGGGTTCTTCTAATGGACTAACATTCAGACGTTACATGTGTCTCAATAACAGCGGAGCCAAAAAATTACCTCTAGAATGAACTGTTTTTGTTTTTAACATTTAGCAGATGCTTTCATCCAAAGTGACTTACAAACGAGGATAATGGAAGCAATCAAGACCAACCAAACAGCAATGATATCTAAGCGCTTTAAATAAAAGAAATAGAAAAGAACAGAGCAAGGCCTTTTTTGCTCTTTGTGAAGTATAAATAAAATGAAAACTAATAGAATACAAAAAGAATAGATAAGCGAGTGCTAGTGTCTGTTTTTTAAAAGAAAACAAGCAGTTAGTGCAAGCCTAAAGAGACATTTTCAAGAATAGAATTAGAATAGAGACTGCCATTAGAGAGTCAAATTAAGATAGACATATTTTAGCTGATTCCTGAAGATGGCCAAGGACTCATTTTTAATGTGAATATCAACATTACATTATTCAAAATATCTTCTTTTGTGTTCCTCAGAAGACATCGCACAGCTCTGGAGCGACGATGACATCATTTTAATTTTGGGGTGAACGGTTTTGTTAATTGTGTAAGAGAAGCGTGTAGTGAGGTCTGCTGTGATCCAGAGCGAGGCTGACAGAGCCGTTCTTCAGCGGTGGGAAGGTCGTAACCGGAGCAGTAAACACTGAATTACGAGACATCCTGTGTACATGATGCTTTCCAGATGTAGATCGCTCCGCGAGCTTTTACAGCTTCACTATTTACTGCCTTTAGTTCCTGTCAAAAGTTTATTTAGGCTTGATGCTGATACTGAGACGCTCAAAATATTTCAGTAAGCTGAGCCAGTATAAAAGCACTTAACACTGGCTTAAATATCCTATTGTTAATTAGTGCACACTGAATCTAATCACCAGCAAGACCCTCAGAAATGAAGTTAGGCATGTTTGTTATTAAAAATGATTATTACAGTACATGCAAAGCACATATCCTCTCTCGTTTTTGTTTATGACTGTGAACTAAAGTCTACTGTATATTACATTGGTTCATTATCCAGAGTGGTTGTGTCTCTTCTGAAGGCTTGGATTCCTCGATTTATTCAATATACTATTTAAACATGAGCATTTTGGTTGCATGGACTTTCGATGGATGAGGGAAGTTATCTTCGTGTATGTTTGAGACGAATGGAAGTTTCATTGGTGGAGTAAATGATGACTGAAGGTATATTTCTGGATGAAGAACTATCGCTTTAACCCTTGTGTGTAAATACAGCCCTTCTGTCCTCCCTGTTTTAGTCCGAGTTTGTCCTTCTGTGTACTTTTGTGAAAATAACCCCGCATTTGGATCATATTCTCCCAGCCACAGTAGTTAAAGCTGATAAGGACTGATAAGGAATGGTCTAAACTACTCTTCCCAGATTTTTCCTGTAATTAGTTAAATGGAGGTAACTGGATGAAACTCTTACTTTTTTTGAGTTCCCACTGAAATTACAATATTATTTCGATCCCCTCGCTTCATTACTTTGTGTTTGTACAGGGCTTTTCTTCGCAAGGCCTTCGAGGGACTGCCAAATCCACCATTTATTAGGCTATCGACTTCATTTTGCAGGCAATAATATAAAGTAATAATAAATGAGTAGATAGATCAGATTTGAATAAGAATTTTCTATAACCCGACAAGACCTCTGCATTATAAAAATGGTTCTTTAATAACCAAGATTGTTTCTTAAAAATGGACTTGAAAATGCACTGATAATCACTGACAATGTTGGTGAAATAAAAGAAATAAAATGATTGCAGTCAAATTAATTGAGATTAATTGCATCCAAAATAAATGTTTTTGTTTACATAATAAATATACATAATGTATGTATAAATTCAAACACATGCATGTATATATTTGACAAAAATATGTTGTTTATATATTAAATATATTTATATATAAGAATATAAATATATAAATGTGTGTATAAATATATACTGTACTTGTGTGTATTTATATAATATAATATATATAATATATTTTGCATGCGATTAATGTTTGGACAGCACTGAATAAAACATTTCTTATTCATATATTCTGCTTGCAAAAGGAAAAAACAGTTGTTGTTTTTTTTTGGTTTGAAACTGTCCAGGTCATGTCTGTCAAGGAATCCAGAAATCCGACTGTGGTTTCTTCTTAAAGCATGGCAGGTACAGCCGTATTTCCTCCAGAACATCCATCCTTCTGACAGGACCAGGATGAGAAACGGCAGGGCTGGTCCAGTTTGGTTAAAGAGGGTCAGTTTCACATTACGCATGGCTGGGTTTCACAGGTTTGTTCAAGAGGGCTGACGGTAAAGGGGGGATAAAAATAAAAGCGTAGTGCAACCGAGGCATCACTGCACAACCCAGCTCACGACTTCCTTCCTGCACCAAGAGAGCCACAAGAGGAAGTGTGTGTGTGTGTGTGTGTGAGTGTGTGTGTGAATGCATGCGCGCTCAAGGGTGTAATTAATTTGATGAAAAACTAACATCACAGAGTTAGTGTTAGAGAAGAGTGAGGAAAAGGCGAGAGGGAACAGCACGTGTGAACGTAGAACATATACAGCGTCTGTTAACGAAAAGCCTTCACATCTTCACGCTGCCCACTGGCGGCCGAGAGAGAGCGGAGAGCTATTAGAGAAGGAGCCCAACAGAAACACATGCCTACTCACAGGTTCTGTGTGGGAGAATCTGCTGCGGGGATACAGAGATAAGTCATCTCCTAAAGAAACGGAGGAAAGACAGAGATGTGCTTTAATACGCCTCAAAGTCCCACCAGAGAGCAGAACGTAAGACACTCAGGGTAACCCTGCTGCTTCGTGTCCTGTCAAGACCTTTTGCACACAGCGTTTTATTTCTGCTAAGTGTTTTTGTTTTTTGCAATAAACTCCAAAAAATGGCACGCATTTTATTTGTTTGAATTCATTTGTCTTTGCACCATGCATTCAGGGCTGATCGTCCTGTAAGAGAAGCTTCGGGGTGTCTGCAGAATTTCCTGAACCAACCATTAGACTTGTGCAAACACAGTTAATATCGCAGAACAAACCCACACAAAACAACTTCTACACTTCATTAAACAGGCTGCAGCACATTCAACCGCAACGTTTTGAGTCCTCAAGACCCGCTTTACTGAATATATAGTATTATATCAGCACATAAGAATAAGAGGTCAGCTGATGCAGTGATATTTAAAGATTCTTGTGCCGATTGTTGTAAAATCTATATATTGCATGCAATCCAAAAACAAATGTATGCAACATTTGGGGTATAAACAAGTCCAAAACACACTGGGACTTTTATTTTGAAATGTCTATGCTTTACTCCTTCCAGCTGCTCACTCAAACAGATGAACATGCACACTTATGACCATCTACAATAAACAAACACAGTACAGTGTCATAGTTCAATAATCTTCTGACTGAGACTTATAATCACATTAAGCTGTATCGAGGTTCTGGTTTTATCGTCACCCAAATTTAAGACTGCTTCTTCATTCATCAACACAGAAGCTAAACCTCAAAAAACTGCTTTAAATGAGTGAGTACTACATTATATATCATGTTTCATAAAAGCCTGCATTGCAAAATAAATAAATAAGCAGACCTAGGCTAGAGCCTTCCAGTGCACTTCTCAATACTAGAGGATTTTATTTTTACTATTTCTCTTCACACAGTTCTCCAAACCAACTTGTAGCTCAACAGCAGGAAATATCCCATTTAAACCTACCAAAAAACATCATGCCGTCTCAAATGACACCTTCTGTTAAATAAATCCTGAGGCTTCTCCTTCTGTATCGATGGGAATGAAATGAGCTCTTCCGCTACACCTAACCTGACTTCATTATCTGGATTTCTCATATCTTTCAATACTGTACAATCTTCTTCAGTTTTGTATTGTGTTAGGCTTTGAGTTTTACAGTTTTGAAATTGATGTGCAAACATGTGCAGGTAGGTACACTGAATTTTGGTTGTACAGTAATAATTAACACATTCTAAAAGATTAAATCGAATGCATTTTGTGCCAAAGCAACATAAAATGATCTACAGTTTACTTGCATGAGTTTTGAAAAAGCGACCCGAGTATTGAGAACTGAGATAATAACGGCATGATGATCACACAGGCTACGAACCGCTGGTGCATCACCAGAAGACATGACCGGTTCAGTGCTCATCTTCACAGACACACTTCAGTATATTCAAGATGAAGTACCTGTAGAATGGGCGCAGCGGTGTCATGGATGGAGAGGATGTGAGTGATGTTGTTTCTGGCTAATTGCTCCCTGTCTCTGGCATCTGGAAGAACAAACCCACACGTTTAGCATCTTTCCTGAACATGCACTTTATTAAAAACAGTGTGCTAGCGCTCTTACCTTTGAAATTACCCAAGTACAGGTCTGGCAGAACCTGGAACGACAGACCGGTTCAGTCACAAACAAACCAACTTAACACTCGCTCAGTTTCCTGTGTTACTCCACTAATAATAATGTTCCTGCATCATCTGAATCTGCTGTTTTTGTGATGCTGTTAATGAAGTGCACAACATTTTGTAATAATCATGTACTTTTTTGTCAATTACATAATAACATATTATTTGCACAATGGCATTTAATTCATAATTTATTTATTCTTTTACATTTTCCCTTTGACATAAATACTTACTTCAAATCTTTAATGAAGTTATTATTTCAATCATTTATGTTTACAGCTCAATCCGTTTGTATTTTCAGTGTTTAAATAATTCATTTTATGATTTCATTAATCATGCGCTTTTTAATCAGCTCAAACACCCGCTGCTGTTTGGGAAACCCTGGTATAATGTAATTGCATTTAATGTTGTTGATGGAAAAAAAGGAAACATTTTATTTTTCCTTTGCTTTTTAAAAATGCATGTTGCTTTGGATAGCGTCTGCTAAAATGACTAAATGTAATGTAATACAAAAAAATATTTAAATAAAAAAGTTACATCAGTTGATTGGTGCATTTAGTTACAAACCCAGCCCTAATCAAACACACCTGAACAAGTTACTCGAGGTCTGATGAAGATGAGTTTCAATTAGACTCCCAATGTGCACCCATCCTAAAATCTAGATGATATCAGTAATTTTGAACTATTTAGGGCAGATAGTATGGATAGAGTTCACCACCACTGATATAGTACTTCATGTTTAAATGAAAATGTTTTTCTTCTGAAGTGCTTGTGTAAAAATACAGCAGGTTACCATTGTGACAACTTGCCCCATGTGACAATATTAAACAGTGTTTGGTCACTCCTGATTCAGACCAGACCACTTTTGACTAAAAGAAGGGGAGTACGGGTTTATATTTTAATCAAAAACAACAGTTTGAAGAACGTCTTGATGGATTTGTGTCATGCAAACACGCAACTTGTGTCTTCTCCAGATGTTAACTGATTAGTTGTGATGTTATTGTGATATTCTCATCAGCTGTACGGACTCTCATTATGTGGTCATGTTGCATGTTAGCGTGTTCCTATGTGGTTGCTAGGGTATTACTGTTGTCAGAGTATTTCTATGAAGTTGCTATAATGCTTTTTCTAGTAGCTAGCACTGCTGTGTGGTTGCTAAGTGGTCCTTAGCCGATCGCTAAGCGGTTGCTAATGTGTTGCTATGGTGTTGTCAAGGACGGATTACGGACCGGGCCAGTGGGGCCCCTAGCCCAAAGCTATTTGCAACGCTTTTCAACAATGTATTTTCCTTTGTCTACTTTACAGGGCCTACAATCTTAGATCCCCTGTCCACAAGGGCTCCTGACCCTATATGGCCTCTGACGGAAACATGGAGTGAGGGCTCTCAGGGGCCCACACAACCCATAATCCGTCCCTGGGTGTTGTTGTTTTTGACCCGAATCAACTTAAAGTCTGTTATGATCTTACTCAATGTAAATCTTTTTTTTTTTTGTATTATTATGTATTACACTGTAAACGACAAAGAGACTTGATTTACGAAATCGCTGACAGTTGCTAGTTTTATTTCTTGAGAAATCCTTCCTTTACCAACGTCACCAAATTCGCATACTATCCATCCTAAATAGTATTCGGCAATATAATAAGTGTGTCCCAAATTAAAATATGTTTTAAAAAAGTATGCCTAAGACTCCCGGATGGTCTAGTACTAGAGCGATGCACACACAGTATTTGCTTAGAACTACAAACACGCATAAAAAGTGTTAAAAACTACAAACATGGCGGACATGGGCGATCAACGGACAGGTAGAGAACGGGGTTTGAGTAAATAATTCAAGTCATTCACGTTGAAATGCATCATTATGCAAACACACGAGTAGAGTTCTCGGCATGAAAGAGCCGCGATGTGCTTCTTTATTTCTTTCAATATGGCAGGAAATCAAATTAAACGAAATGTGGATGATGTTAACTGTGACAAGATGATTGACAGGACAGTTTAAAAACAGTGACAGGATGCAAGTAACTAAGCAACAGAGCGTGTGTTAAAGACGCAGCTGTGACGAAGTAGCACGTCCCAAGGCTTGCCTGCTACATACTTAAAAGTATCTACTTTCTCCATCACAAAAAGAGTAAATACTTTAAGGGCATAGTATAATTAGGCGAAATGGGAGCGTCATGTTCGCTCTGCGTTATGATTCTCATCACATGTCCAACATCGAGATTACATTCCTTCTCAAAGTTACAGTCCTAAAGGAGAAGGGAAGGCATGCCCATCTACCTTATTTATTCCGTTTCCCATGCCACAGTGTTTGCAGTGGCGGTGTTTCAGGAGTCCGCTTGAAATGTCGATAGTTTTACTCGATGTTAAATCTCACATAGAACTCTGTTGTCGTCCAGAGTCCTGCACGCTCAGCTCAGATGCGTCGAGTTCCTTGACGAGGATCTCTTAAAGGCACAGTACACACTAATACAGTTCATAAACTCGTGATGCTACTAAAGTTTGATCAAATTACTCGCAATGGAGGACTGCATTGAATTGGACATCTATAAAAAATTAAAATCTAGTCATTTTAAAAATGCACAGGCAAAAAGGCGTGCGTCACTTTACATACATTACAATTAAACTTGGATAATATGGCATTTTTAGGGTGTATATTTACACACCAGTCTGTTTTGTAAATGTCTTTGCAAGTAAGCCATTAAAATAATTCAGATTTAAACTATAGTTGATTTCCGTTCATGTATTTATTTACTTATTGCAAAGTAAACATGTATTTGGGCACTTATCTCTTACTCAGCATTTGATTTTAATCTTTTAATTTTCTTTTTTTCTTGAACATTGACATCACTATATATGCAGCATTTTTAGTTAATTTTATATGAAATGCGAAGAAGCAAACATTGTTAAGTAGATTAAACTCTGTTTTTCTGCTGTCGATTATGTCTGTCTTCCTGATTTTTACTTTCACTTTGTAAACTAATATCCCGGAAGTGAAGGAGAAGCGAACATAGGCGTTATGGTACACGGTATGTGTCACACCGATGTGTTTTTGATCAGTTTTTTTGTCGGTAGAAGGAGAAATCTAGTCTTTGAAGTCAACTAACGAAGAAAAGTTGAGTGGCTAGCTCCTGACTAGAAAGCAGAAGCTGTCGAATAACTTTATCGATTTTGTTATATTCCCCCTCGTTTCTAATGTGTTTCTCAGAAATGCAGTTTGTCTGTGTCTCTTCATTCAAACTTTCGCCGGTGATCGTATGAAAATATATGTAAAGTATTTAGTCGGCTCTCTACTTCCGCTATCCTCCATTCAGAGTCGCGTCATGTGTTCTCATTGGGTTTCGTTGAGTTTGAGTTTGTCTGATGTGTTTATGTTGCTCTCAGGGAAGTCCTCTGTAGGAATAGAGGAAGTATGGCTACAGCTGCGAGCCTGAGTCTGATGAAGTCCGCGGATCTGATCAAGAAAGAGCCTTTGGATTATGGAGGATTTGGGGAGGTTTACCTGTGTTACCACAAAACACTGGGCCATGTGGTGCTGAAGACGGTCTACACCGGCCCCCCGCGCAATGGGTGAGTGCTGGGGACAGTTACACCTGAAAAAGTTCTTCCTTTAAGAATGTAAAAGTTCCTACACAGCAGAAGTGACATGGAAATGTAGATTGTGCGGAAGGGGGCGCTGCTCACACGAATCACAGAAAGAATAAGGAGCTAGAACAAAAATAAACCACAAATGTAAATTATTTTTGCTTGGTGTGGTTGAATCGGATCATCAGAAACCAGTAGCAAAAACACTGGTGAATGGAATGGATCGAATGCGCAGGTTACCGAATGTGTTTTTGTGCAGGTGACATGATGAGTAAACACATGTTTATATTTAGTCTAGAACTACAGTAAGATCATGTTCACACACAACTCCTGATATCTGAGTACTGAGTTTAGTGTGTGCACCTGCTATTTATCATGTGACAGGGACCAATTGTGTCCACAAAGATAGGAATAGCAGTAAATGTAGCAGAAATGGGGACATTTCTTGTGTGTTGTGTTTCCTGTAAGGGGTAGGGTCAGTGTAGGACAATACCACATACAGTCTGTACAGTAGAAACACCATTACACCTATGTCCCCAGAAAACATGGAGACACTACATGAGTGTGTGTGTGTGTGTGTGTCAGCCGGCAGAAGCAGTCTCTCCTGGATGAAGGCAGTCTGATGAGCAGGTTAAGCCATCAGCGAGTGGTCAAGCTGCTGGGTGTTATTCTGGAAGACGGAGACTATTCTTTAGTCATGGAGCTCATTCCTAAAGGAAACCTGCTCACGATGCTGGAGAGGGTAAGAGCACACTCAGCTCACACACATCAACACTGAACCTGACACAACAACAGTATCAGCCCTTGTGCCTCAGTTTAAATAAAGTTACACAGAGGTCCTATCAAATATATTATATTTTAATATATTTCTGCTTTCGCTGACATAGGTTTCCTTTTTTACCAACGTGAGTGCTGATCATAAGAAAAGGAGTTTCTTTTAAACCATTTAATTTAGTTTGTTTACACAACGTCACAGCTTTTTTATGTGTATATATCATATTAAATGCTAAGCATATTATTTTTCTTCGTATTATTACAGTCTTGCAATAATTAGCAACAACATAAATTCTGATGCCGTGTCAGATGAAAACGAAAGCTACCATTCAAACATATTAATTAACAATACACACATTTCTAAAATCAAAACAGCAAATTTATATTTAAAAATAGTAAACATTTTGAAACTTCTGGGATTAAATACTGCAGCATCTTTCTCCATAAGGTTCTGAGTATGACTATTTTTTTGTACCTAGTGTAAAATATGAAATATGAAATATCAATACAAATACAAAAAAAATGTCACACTTTTTTATGTCTTTCATATTTTCCTCATATTTGTTGTTCCAGGTGCCTGTCCCGATATCTGTGAAAGGAAGGATCACTCTGGAGATCTTGGAGGGCATGGTTTATCTCACAGAGAACCAAGTCATTCACAAAGATCTCAAACCAGAGAACATCCTGGTGGACAAGAACTTCCACATTAAAGTAAGAGACTTCTCTCCAAATTCTGAGTTCTGAAGGGGAAAGAACATTGCACAACTATAAATATATATAATGTTGTATATATAGTACATTCAAAATAATCCGCATGCAAAACATCTAAATATTGAGTTGTTCAAAGGAAGTTCTTAGCAATGCATATTACTAATCAAAAATGACGTTTTGATATATTTACAAAATATGTTCATGGAACATGATCTTTACTTAATATCCTAAAATAATATATATGATATTGAACCATATAATGTATTGTTGTCTATTGCTGCAAATACAGCTGTGCTGCTGGTGACTGCTGCTGTGCTCCAGACTCATGTATTATAAACATTCACATCAGGATTTTCTGAAGCAGTGTGTTTTGTGAAGGATGCTCTCTCTGAGCTGGTTTGTGTGCTGTGACTCAGATCGCGGATCTCGGCCTGGCCACGTCTCAGATGTGGAGTAAGCTGACTAAAGAGGAGTCTCGCAGACAGAGTCATCTGGGGAAGAGGTCGAGTGCTCGCGCCGCTGGGACGCTGTGCTACATGGCCCCTGAGCACCTGAAGAGCATCAACACGCGCTCCACCGAGAAATCGGACGTCTACAGCTTCGCCATCGTCATCTGGGTCGTCCTGACCGGCCGAGAGCCCTACGAGAGTGAGTCTCGCTTCACAACCACGGGATTAAGTTTGTAACCTGGCTGTTTTGGGTCACCATTGCCTTCCACAGCATAGAATACAGCCTGTATTGTGTATAAGTGTTCACAGTGGGCTGTTTTTACGGCGGGTACAGAAAGCATTCAGACCCCCTTACTTTTTTCATTCTGAGTGCTGTTGCAGCCTTTAGTAAACAAGTATGTTTTTCCCCTCATTAATGTACACGCAGCACCCCATATTGACAGAAAAACACAGAATTGTAGACATTTTTGCAGATTTATTAAAAAAGAAAACCTGAAATATCACATGGCCGTAAGTATTCAGACCCTTTGCTCAGTATTT
>JAUCMU010000144.1:75310-96309 GCA_032275025.1 Enteromius treurensis
TTGATAATGTTCAGTGCTTTGCTACAATCTGTATTGTTAAAAGCGCTATATAAATAAAAGTGACTTGACTTGACATCTTTTCAATGAGCAATTAATTCTGAACTTATAATCCGTTGTGAACCAGCCTATAATTATATATATATATATATATTTGTTTGTTTGTTTTTTGTGTTTGTGATATATTACTACTGATGAAGTATCAGGTCATGAAAGTATGGGTTCTATATTTTACACTGTTCAGATTTGAGATGCTTTGCGAAATTTAATTTATGTGGCCTGAACATTTGTCGTTGAAATATTGTTGCATTGCATCTGGTTCGGGACACTGTTAGGAAAGCCCAAAATCCTGACAGTAGGGTGTCATGAAGAGCCATGTCTCAGCTTGCTGAATTGGCACATGCAACTAGGTTGTGTACTAAATATATATTGTGGAGGAGACTGTAAATGTGTGTGTGTGTAAATACTTTCTGATGGATTATACAAAGTAATGGGGCTCCACTGCACAGGCACCTGCTGGGTTTTGTGTGTGACAGTTTCTGAGAACTGAGAGCAAATTCATGTCACACTCTGACCTGTTGTGCTGCTGTGCTTCTGTCAGACGGATTGGCAAAATAGTATTATAAATGTGTCTGCATCTTTCATTATATAAAACAATATCTCTTCAACATTCGCCGCTGTATCTTTTCAAGCCTGGTATTTGACCGCCACTTGCGAGCTGAATGGGAAAAAAATGCTAATGCTTTTGTGTTCAAGAGATTTGACTTTTAAACTTCAAACATCTGCCTCGCTCTGCTTGCATCTCTTTGTGCCCCGCCGTGACACATCCCCCTGCAGAGGGGATGATGGGTAGTCCCCTCTCTGGGGCATTAATTGGGAGATGAGGCATGCTGGTGCCAGATTCAAAACATACACAGGAAGACAGGAAGCGAGAAAGTGAGAAAGAGAGAGTGTGACATGAGGAACAGTAAGAAAAGAGGCGTTAAAAAGCCATCGATGACAGAAAGTGAACAGAAGCTCCACAAAAGCATAATAACTAGATTCCACAGACTTTCTAAAAAACGTAAAAGAGCCACAAATTAACCTGCGTGACTTTCTTCACAATGCTGTTTTTACACCTTTTTTTTCAATTTTATTATTTTAACAAAACATTTATTATTCAAAATATCTTCTTTAGTGTTTCACAGAAGAAAGAAAGTCATACAGGTTTGGAAAAACATGAAAATTTGCATTTTAATTTTAAAAAGGGACTACCCATTCAAATTATTGTAACAATTTTAAAAAGTCTATAGTTCTGCACATTTTAAACTATCTTGGCTATACAAGATATTTCTTGATATTTTGCTATAAATCGCAAATATTAAACTATTTTAAATTTAAAGAAACTAGGAGGGGCAGTATAGAATAATAATAAGAACCCATGTCTGCAATTAAAGATATTTCAAGAAGTGAATTATAGAGTAATTTGTGATTACTGGATTCTATGTAACTGCAAGTACCAATTTCTATCTGATTAAATATGTTCGTGCTTGACAAAGAAATTTCCACAATGTTTTATTTCCATGATTTCATTTATTAACCTGACACTTTCAAGTCTAGACATGACACTTTTAAAATTCATATAGTCGCATCCAGGGAGAAAAAAAAACAGCATTTTCACATTTCTGCCTGAATGGTTGTACTTTGTCAGACCTGGTTATTTTCAGGTGTTATTAGGATATAAGGATTTAAATGTGATAATGAGATGAGGTCTATGATCACCTCATTGGCTCATTTTATTACCAACAATGGAAAAATGAATTGGTGATGCAAAATAACTAGATAAAAAAAACAAAGGGGGGAAAAATTGCACATTTCTCACCTTTGTATGACAGGTGCACTCTGGGTGTTGTGCGGGAGTTGCAATGACATCCCCAGACACATAAGCTCAGGATGAGGAGCAGGGTTTGCATCATGATCATGATAATGACAGCAGCAGTTTACCCGCCGAGATCTGCAAGTGTGAGAGAGACACATTCAGTGCATGCGTTACATCACTAGCAAGTTCATTCATTGGTCACTGACAGCAACTGTATACATTTTATGAGCAGTTCCAATTTGTTTTCATAAATGAGGCACATAAAACAAGAGCAATGTCTTGTTAGCATAGAAGCAACCACCCTTAAAAGCCCGGATTCGAATTTAGGCCTGTTTACAGGTCACTGGAAATCTGAGAAAAGTCCCACCCTTTAATAAAGAGGCCCTGAAGAGAGAGAAAACAAACAAACAAAGTAATAAAGGTCTCGTTGGCTTTTTAATATTTGACTACTGAAATGTTTCCACACAGTAACACGGGGCAGTAAGTTTCTCTGTCTCTTCTCAGAGCATTTACCGCCATCCACCGTGAGGACTATAAACACCTTCCCAAGGGCAGGCCAGTTAAACCACATCGTTGAGGTATTTAAACAACAGCTCGAATTATCCATAGGTACACAGCCTAGTTTTGTTTTTAGCTTTTTATCTAGAGACAAAAAAAAAAAAAAAAAGAGAGAGAGAAATATCTGAAGCCAACTGGCCTTTTCCATGAAAACAGTGGTAGACAGTGTGGGAGAGGGCAGCAAGTCTTTCTGCAGTGGGGACGTGCGCCCAAAAGAGATTAGAAAACTATGCAGTCAGAGAGCAATGGTTTCTTAAGTACGTCTGCCAAATCCTTCCAGCTACGGCAAATCCATGTCACACTGTCTTGCTTTAAATCTTAAACTCTTAGTCCCGGACGGCAGGGAACGGCAAGCCTACTGTGAGCCTCCGTATCTGCAGAAAATCACCCTGTTCTGAGGTGCTAAACATGGCGGGCACGTATCTACGCAAGCTGTGTACACAGATTTACATGCTTAATGAGGGATAACCGTAACAGGAACGCAAACACTTGCTAGCACATTTTATAATGAGACCGCTCAAAGATGCGGAGCTCAGAACAATGATGTACAATATGCCAGTTACTTTAACTCTGTTTAAACAATATTTCTGAATATTTTATGTTTGATACAAGTTAAATCAACAGCAATGAAGATTACAATAAAACGGTTAAAGGCATAGTTCACCGAAACATGAGAATTCTGTTATTAATCACTTATCCTCAAGTCGTTCCAAACCTGTAAGACCTGTTCCTCTTTAGAACACAAATAAAGAAAGAGTTTTGCTATGAGAATGCTTTTTGTGTGCAAAGAAAACTGCTTCATAACATTGCAGTTGAACCACTGATATTCTTACTATCTTTCTAGGCCTTGAACATGTCAGTTGTGTTGTTGTCTATGGAGGGTCAGAAAGCTCTCAGATTTCATCAAAATATCTTAATTTGCGTTAAGAGGATGAACGAAGGTCTTACGGGTTTGAAATGACATGAGGGCGAGCAATTAATGACAATTTTCATTTTGAGTGAACTATCCCTTTAAATGTGAAACACAATGGAAGAAAATGTGAACAATATTTGGAGAATTTAAAAGAAGAAACGCAAATCTCATAAGGACTTATTCTTTCACTATTAGAATGAGTTCTGAAAGATCATGTGACACCAAAGGCTGAAGATTTCTCTCTAAAATCATGCTGTTTACATCTTGTGGCTATATAAAAAGGGGACTATGTAAAATAATGAGTGTCACCACAAACTTACACTATGCTGGTATTTAACCGTTTTTTTTTTTTTTGTGGTTCTACAACTAACAGTCTCTTCACTTTGGTCGTTTTGTAGCACGCTATAAAGAGCTGTACCTTGGCCCTTTTCCAAGTGATGAAAAATGACAGAAGAACAATAGCCAAAAGACAGCACTCTTTATCTGTGATAGATGTGGTACAGTATTTGAAATGAGACCAGAAATGCTTTCGGAGTCAAAGCATACCAATTAGTCCAAGATATTACAGTCAACATTTAGCACAACTAATATGCGAGATTGGCAAAATAATAGCGCTGCTGAATTCTCCACTGTCTGCTACTCTTGAAAGGCAGCAGAGGGAAAAACGAGTCTGTGAAGATTTCAGAAGATTAAAAGCTGGCACAAACACATTATTGTCATCGTGTCAAATTTATCTTACAGATGCAGACAGACAGGAGAGGCCGAGCGCTCGCACATTATGTCTGATTCGCTTCCTTTTGGCTCACTGGTCTGGTTTACATGTAAATATAACACAAACATTACAAACGAAGACAATTAATGAATACTGAAATACAGCAACATCATTAGCTGCTGTGTTGAAGAAGCAACTTATCAGATATATACAGCGAGTACGGAAAGTATTCAGATCCCCTTAAATTGTTCACTCTTTGTTATATCGCAGCCATTTGTTAAAATCATTTAATTAAATGTACACACAGCACCCCATATTGACAGAAAAACACAGAAATGTTGACATTTTTGCAGATTTATTAAAAAAAGAAAAAACTAAAATATATCACATGGTCCCAAGTATTCAGACCCTTTGCTCAGTATTTAGTAGAAGCACCCTTTTGATTTAATACAGCCATGAGTATTATTGGAAAAGATGCAACAAGTTTTTCACACCTGGATTTGGGGATCCCCTGTCATTCCTCCTTGCAGATCCTCTCCAGTTCTGTCAGGTTGGATGGTAAACGTTGGTGGACAGACATTTTTAGGTCTCTCCAGAGATGCTCTGGCTGGGCCGTTCAAGAACAGTCACAGAGTTGTTGTGAAGCCACTCCGTGGTTATTTTAGCTGAACAGTAAGTTTAGAATCGATTCCAGAGAGAATTACGAAAATCACAGATTCGGTTCATTAATTGATTTATCATTAGCTACAATGTGATCCTGAGCACTTGAGTTATATAACGACTCAATAATAACCAAATTACCCTTCATATCACCCGTGTGCTTTATAAGTGTGCATTTATTAAAACGGATGACGTCATGTTTAACCATTTTCAAAAAACACCTTTTTTCAGCCACTGGGTTGTTTTCATTAGTTAACAAATACAGCTAACTAACACAATAAAAACATGACGACATGATAAAAAATAAATGTAGTTATGTTTTTGCAAGAAAACTTTCTTTTTAATATATACAATGTAAAAACACGTTCCTCTGTCTCAAAGGCCCTGATATGACACATTTATTTATATTTTGATCATCATCATGATATTTACTTCTTTTGATTTATTAAGCAGATTATTTTACCTAAAATAATTTTATTTGGCACTAGCGTTATTGGATGCGGTTGCCAGATCCAAAGAGTTTAAATCCCCCAGTTTTTATTTTATTTATTTATTTGTTTTATTATTTTGAATATAAATTGAAATCTGCCAAGTGGTTTACTTAAAGGCACAGTTCATCCAAAGATTCTGTCCACATTTCCTCACCCTCATGTCGTTCCAAACCTCTATGAGTTTCTTTTATTCTGTTGAAAGGAGTATAATATGGAGGAAGTGTTCACGTTTATACCTGCCTTTTAAATGACACCGTGTTATGTTTATTTTAAGTGTATAAAACAAATAAAGGATAATGGATTGGTCCTATCGAAAACCTTTTCCTGTTTTCTAGATGTTTTTCTTACAGCATAATAAATGATCAACAGTCGCAGGTACAAGCTACTAACAAGATCATTCTAACAGAAGATGTGCCTTTTTGTCATTTGAGTCACTTATCGAAAGTGACCAGAAGTTGCCAAATGAATTAGAAAAATAACTCCATTTGTTGCCAGGTGCTTTTGGAAGGAAAATGAGTACCACTGTTTTGTCAAAGTTTGAACGTTTATTAAATTGATCAATTATATCATATTAATAATAATTAATAATTGATCCCATGCCATAACCTCAAGCGCTAGGTTTAGTCCTCAGAGAGTGTGAATGAAAATGTGTTTTGTTTTCCCAGATGCCACGAGTGAAGATCAGATCTGTCACTGTGTGTGTAACGGTGACCGTCCTGATGAAGATCTGATTCCTCGAGACACTCCTCAAGACGTCATCCAGCTCATGAAGAACTGCTGGAACGGAGATCCTCTTCAGAGGCCCACATTTAAAGGTAGAAGCCTCCAGGGTTTAGTCACAGCTGGATACTGTTAGATATTCAGGGACTTCATTGAAAGATCAGAGAAAGATATTTGGGTGGACATAAATCAGAACCGGATGATTTTTGCTCAGTTTTTACATTTATTTTGGCTGATATTTATTCCTGACGCACACACAAACTGTATTATAATGAGTCTGTAAACGGACACAAAGAGAGGAAACACTGTGGCAGCAGTTCAGTGCTCCGAGTATAAATACTGAAGGCTTACTTCTTTCTTTTTTTTACAGATAGCTTTGAAATGTTTGCACCTTTTTACCGGGAGAAGCTGGCAGCAAACGTAAAAGCGGATTTGGAAAGTCTGATGGTGAGGTTTTTGTTTCTTTCTCAGCTCGTGTGTTGTGTTCAGACACTTATTCTTTGATTCTTTTATCCCATCATGCATCACCGACATGCTGCGTCATTTCACATTCATTATACTGCTTATCTGATTGGATTACATTAATTACGTTTAACTAATTAAGCTAATTTGATCTGATTCAACAGACTGTCGCTGTTTTACAGAGACATTTATTTAAATATAATACAGACATCGGAAGAGTCTACTATTATATTCTATCCTGTGCAATATTTGTTTACAGTCCTTCTGGGAAATCATCGATTTAGGATTTTATCGCATGATGTTCTCCTCCAGTCTGAATATTTAATTTGAAAGTGTGCGTTAAGCTCGCACTGCATCTAACATGAACAAAACAAAGTCGTCGTTCTTAATCATTCATAATCACCACAGTCCTGTGTGTTCCTCGTTGTATTACTGTAAGTGCAATACAAGACGCTTGTTGTGCTGTTGTTTAATTGCAGTGTTGTGTTTTGTTCAGAGATCGTACGAGGGTCCAGAGGAGCTGGTAGAAAAGATGAAGTCCCTCACAACAGACTCTCTCACTCCTGAAGGTGTGCTGATTTAATGATTTATTTACACCAACCATTTCAACACAGAATGCCTTTTTTGTGTTTATCATCATGCGATTCGATTATTAAAATACCAGATATAGTATTTGTTGTGTACAGTGAGGAGAACTAACTTGCATAATGTATGTCAATAATTTTTCAGGAGCATAAGTCATATAGGCTTTATTAGACTTTCATTCGAGCAGGATGTCTCGGTAGAGATATAGTCAACTCCAGCTTACTGTTTTCCCCCCTGATGTTTTCAGTTCCTCTGCGCCTTTTACGTAACACAGAAAGAGTGTGAGTGGTTGCCAGGTTGAGAATATTAAGTAAACTATTGGGCTGAAAATGTATCCATTTAAGAAAGAAGCTCTGATAGGGGGATTTAAACTCTTGACATCTGGCAACCGGAGACATGCACAAATGCAAGACAATGCACATATCAAATTAAAATGTTTTCGGAAAAAATAAGCAACCGGCAAATTTCACAGACAACTGTAAATTATTAACGACAAGTTGAGAGCTCCATTGAGATGATGTCCAAAAAGGGTCCATTTCTGAATGCGGTAATATAATTTGACGTGCACTGATTATATTAGAGCGATTACGCTTTTAGTGAATTCAAATAAATTCTTTCTTAGTCTGTGAAACAAGAAACTAACAAGAAACTTTCACTAGTGTTTTAATAGAAGCCAGGACACAGCATATCTTAATGTGCATGTCATGTTCTTATAACCTTAATGTTGTGTATGTTCTTCTCATAATATTTTTAGAATGTTATTTGTACTCGGTGAAGATTCCAAGTTTGCATTTTTGTAACCCTTAGCTTTAAAGTTCACAGAACGTTCGAATAAATGTAACCTTTTAATAACATTCTAAACCGCTTTTTAGAAACATTTCGAAACACTGCTTGCACGGTTTTTCTAACCTAAGTTTGATACCTGGTTATTAGATGCTTGTGAAGGCAGTGCTGACTGTTGTTCTTGTGTGCGCAGAGCCTTCGCCGTGCTCCAGGGACTCTCCAGGACCCTTGAGGAGCTCGGACCTCGGCCCGGTGGAGGCCAGCATTGAAGACCTCAGCTTTAAGACCCCTGAAGAATCTCAGCTGGAGATAGACGCCGCTCCTCCCAGCTCTCCCAATCTGGAGCTCAAACTGGCCCAAGAGTACAATTACCACAAATACGGCAGTCGTATCGTGGACCATCCGGACGGCAGCATTTGTAACGTGCTCCCGCAGCAGCCGGCCAGCAGCAGGTTGACCGGAGAGCCCTCTTCTGTGAAGTCCTGGACTAAACCGGCCGCTAACCCGAGTCTGGACGAGGATCTCCATCTGAGGTCTGCAGCCTCGTTCGAGAGACTTCCCAGACCGGAGCTGGCCAGTCATCTCTCAATACCGTATTCTGAGTACAACAGACACCAGCAGCCTCATCATCCGCCGTACAACCGCATCAAGTCCTGTCCGGACGGAGAACATCGAGGAGCCGAGTCTGTCTTTCTGGATTCAAACATGGGTTTATCTCCGGTCGTGTGTCCTCCGTCTGACTCAGGTACAGTCAGTCTCAACAGCTGTGCTTTCTACTGTATTGTTTTCTCAGCTGTGAATGAGACATATTTTCACATCTCCTGATTTGTTTGGTCTTCCGTCAGTTTGGTCTCCTGTGACCATCAAGAATGCCAGTGCGATTCAAATCGGGAATCACAACACCATGAACTTGCGAGTGTCTGAAAGCAGCTCCTTCAGCTCATTATCCACCGGCTCCATAAACAGAAGCGTGTATAATGATCTTCTGCTGAAGTACGGTAAGACCCTCTCTGTTTCACTGAGCTGCTGTCTAATTAAATAAACACTCATTTGCATACATGTCCAGAACAAAAATCCGAACGCTGAATTAAGTAACTTGTTTTGTTTGTTTGTTTGTTTTTGAAATATTAAAGGTCTTTATAGAGGGGATATATATATATATACACACACGTTATATATACACACATGCAAAATATAAGGTGCAAAAAACACATTATTTTCCAAAGAAGTGAGGTGTGCTCTGATTGGTCAGCTATCCAGTGCACTGTGATTGGCCGAACACCTAAAAGTGTATTTTGGATGTTTTCTTTACAATCGTCTGAAATCTCAAAATGTGCCAATGCATGTTTTTTTGCCCTTCCCTTAATAAGTCCCTCATTTTACAGCAGTGCTGATGAAGTGACTGAACTCTGCTGTGTTTGTTTTGTGATGATCAGAGGAGCACATGGTCACTGAGAGACATCTGGAGGTGGTGCGTCAGAACGTGGGCGGAAAATGGAAGCAGGTGGCTCGTAAGCTGGGCCTGACCGACGTCGACGTGGACACCATCGAGCACGACTACGACCGCGACGGCCTGGCCGAGAAGGTGCACCAGATGCTGGAGCGCTGGAAGATGAAGGAGGGCCTGCTGGGCATGGCCGTGGGTAAACTGTGCCGAGCGCTCGAGGGCTGCATCAAGCCCACAGTCCTCCAGCAGCTGCTGCTGACGTCTCAAGATGCGGCGGGAGGGCCTTGAAACACCACCTCGGGGCTGTGTCATACTGACATCATAGCATTGGGTAACGGGGCATTTATACAACGGTGAAACATTGCAAAGCCGTGCAGTATTCGCACCAGCTAACAATCATCACTGTATCGTGGTGCTGGATGCTACGACATATAATGATTTCAATTCTATGAACAGATCGTTGCAAAACAGTAATTCACATTTATTACAGGTTTGACACTGAGATTCAAATGATGCTGTTATTGTCTCTCTGAGGTCACATGTTCATCTAGTGTTTCTTCTCATACTGACATGGGTTTCGTTCGCGGGGATCGTATTGACAACATTTGGGCTGTTTTTCTAAAATACAATAGAAACCTTTTCCGTTTTTAGTGCATCACTTTCATGTAAACGTACCCTGAGTTCAGAATAGAGTCCTTCAAAGTGCCTTTTTCCAGATCCGTTGTGTCAGTTTTTATATTTCACAATCATGATTCTAGGATTTTTCTGTGCCCCTATTATGGGTAATGAACGGTTCATATTGTGCTTTCAGGAGTCCCTGGCTGACATGCATGCAAGGTCAAAAAACACTTGATAAGAATTTATTTTGTACCTCGATTACATTTAAAGCTTTTAACGCTGGTGAAGAATGAATTAGTATTTTCATTCAGACCCATGCAAAAAGACCAACGAGTGGGTGGGGAATACGCTAATGTTTAGTTTAGACATTGGCTTGGGATTGGTTTTTAAAAGATGACTCATTTCAGTGATTCAGAGTCGAATCTTTCCAGAGAAAATAAGTTTATACACGGCGCGCTTTCAGATTTAAAACTTTGCAGGATGTCTTGACTCTGCGCCGTGTCACACGCTGCATGAAAGAAAAAAAGCCATAATGGGGGCACTTTAAATATAGATCATATAGATCAGTGACAGGATGCATGTTCTCCCACAGTAAGTGTGCGTTTCCTCCGAGTCTCTCACAGACATGCCGGGGTGTTGTGTGTGAATGAGACTTGTTTTGGAGTTAAAGCTGACTCATGCTGAGGGGAAACAAGCTTATAAATCAAACACAACGAGCGTGAGAATGTAAAAACGCATGTCGTTTCTGGGAGGTGTAGGATGATAGAATATAAATCCAGTGTGTGGTTAAAATAAGGTAATCGTAAAGATGTGAAAAACCAGCATAAAGTGCCATTATAAGAGCTTCAGTGCACTTTTGCATTGACTCTAAATTCTTAAAACGATAGATGGGTGGTTTTACTGACACATACATGGATGTTTAAGAACCTTTTCCCAATCTTTCCATGGTTTTTATAGTGAACGGAAGGTTTTCAGATTATTAAGAAGTTCTTTGAGGAGTCCATAATGGTTGCGCTGTAGCATCTTTATTTTTCAGAGCGTGCTGAAGGGATGAATGATGAAGATGTTGTGGAAACCTGCTGCTTTTGGTATCTGTGTGAATGGGATAGAAATGTTTCATCAGTGCTGCTTCAATCAGCCGTCCTCATTTGGACCTGTCTCTATATCACAATCGGTCATTTTTAATGTCATATCAATCCAATATTTTTTATTAAAATGACTTTTTGCTGTAATTAAATCTATGGTTTGTCTATATATGATATACTCTTCAGTTCATCTAGTATATTTAGCTCGTGTCTCAGCACTTTACTTACTTACACTAACTATAAGAAGCCAGAATATAAGTGTGTTGTTTCTGATTTTCATACAGAAGTCACACACAGCTATACTGCACTAGCGTGTATGTTTTTGATTAATGACATTTTTCCGCATCCCAAGGATGTCGATGTGGAATTTGAAGCAGAAAGACAGGAAAAAGGAAATGAAACTGAGTGTATCACCGTCACGGCAGTGGAGTCTAGAGAACAAGGGAAGAACATCTCTCAAATTCATCAATATTTACTGATTTCAATCCAGAGATTTCTAAACAAGCAAACATAAAAAATGACATTATACATGTAATATTAGCATGAGCACAAATTAAAAATGAGTTCCTGTTTTAGTAAATAGTCATGTTTATAAGGAGCCTGGGGGCATGACATAAAAAAACCCCCCAAAGATTTACGTTTAGGGAACAAATGATCACACGAGGCTTTATATTCTGATCTGACGCAGAATCCTGGAAATGTTGGGACTGCTTAGCTATGAATTGCATCATAAAAAGCACTTTTCAATATTTTATTCACAATAGAACATATCAAGATAAATGTTTCACTTTTATGCATTAACTTTCTTAGCAGACATCAAATCTGAAACGAGCTCAACACTTCAATCTAGAGAGCTTTCACTATAACCTCTGTGTACTGACAGTACCGTTTCTGGGTGAGAATAAACCTTTTTATTTCCATTTTTGGGGGAGTTAGATAGAGAGTTGGACTTGCAACCCAAAAGTCATGGGTTCGAGTCTCATGTATACCATGACTGAGGTGAGACCCCTCTCTCTCTGCTGCCCTCCACTGGAGGAATCTGGAACTATCTGCTGCTGAATATAAGACTGCGACAGCATCAGAGAGAACACATCAAGTCTGTCTGGACCTCCGATCATTCCTGGCCGACAGATGGAGACTGAACCAGTCCCCTAAACAAGAAAACATGAAGTGTTGAGGACAAAAGAAGATCTATGAAGAATGCTGGTCACCAAACCACTGCTGGGAGCCATCGACTTCCACTTCATTTATTTTTAACATAAGAAACTCATAGGATGAGTGATGATGATGTCATTTTTAAGCTCCGCTTGACTTCAGCTGTTTTACTGTGGAGAGGTTATTAAATCACCTGTGATGATAACTATGTCACAAATGCTGTTGATTGAACTTATTCTAAAACCAGAACGTTATTAAACCGATCTGCTCTTCACATATTCAGCATGACTTTGTTGACACATCAATCTGAAACTTTTCCTAAGGCCACAGGTTTCTATTGATATTTCTTTTTTATATCAATATGATATATTTAATGGTAAGTTAGGTAAAAAGTCATCTAAAAGTGTTCCAAAAAATGCCGGACTCCGGTTTTGATAAGCTGTACTCAGAAATCTACCAGCCCTGCTGTTTTAATGTACAAGCCGAGACAAAGAGCCATCGCTTATGATGTTTGATTATTAATAAATGATGTGATTAATGTCACTAAAAATGTCAATTACCCCATACTGTACCCCCCCCCCCCCCCCATGCTTCAGAAGACATGTGAAGAAAGTCATATACACCTAGCGTATGGGGTAGTTTTCATTTTTGGGTGAACTCGCCCTGTGACCGGCAGCTGGTGATTCCTGTGCTGCTGGTTTGCTCAGCGTGACTTGGGGCAGTGTCTCTTGACGTGGGTCAGCAGGTTGCTGGACTGAGTGAAGCTCCTCCCACAGAGAGGGCAGTGGTAGGGTGTCTCTCCGGTGTGGACGCGCTCGTGTCTCTTCAGCGCTCCCGAGTGACTGAAGCTCCGGCCGCAGCGAGAGCACGCGTAGGGCTTCTCTCCGCTGTGAACGCGCCGGTGCATCTTCAGAGCGTTGGCCGTGATGAAGGCCCTCCCGCACTCGGAGCAGGCGTGCGCTCTCACGCCCGTGTGGATGTCCTCGTGATCCCTGGAGGTGCAGAGGCGGGAAAAACTCTTGCCACAGATGGAGCACAGGAAGGGCTTCTCGTTCAAAATGAATGGACAGGTGCGTTTTCAAGTGCGAGGACAGGATGAACTTCTTCCCGCACTGCTCGCAGACGAACGGCCTCTCGCCCGAGTGATAGCGCAGGTGACCTTTGACATCCGTGGCCCGTTTGAAGGTCTTCCCGCACTGAAGGCACGTGAACGGCCGGGTCGGGCTGGCTGTGGTCCGCTCCTGACCCATGCTCTGTGATTTGTCTCCAGCTGAGATGTGCTGAGGTTTCTGGTACTGATGGTCTGATGGACGCGTCCACGTCGCTTCGTTCACTTCTTCACCCTCCTCCGTTTTTTCCGATACGTCTACAATGAACAGAATAATTCAAAATAATTTTTATTTTTTATTTCACTACTGTTATAATGATCTCAATGATTTACATTACGAGCATGAAAATTTCATCCTTGTTTTTAGTCTCATAAAGATCAGTATATCTTATCTGTAACCACTTTATTGGACTTCTTCCAGTCTACCGAACGCATTCCTCCGCAGTCATTAACAAACGAAATCTTCTAAATATCTGTGTTTGATGATGTGATGTGTACACAAACCTTCATGTTTTATTGGGGATAGTTCTGGGTCACTCATGTCTTTAATAAACCAGACAGTAGAGATATTCAGCATTTGCTGACGAATCGGTGTGAATTGTGATCGCTGTGGCTTCGAAACCTAAAGAAAAACACAAAAAGTTATGCATGCATACATTAATTTACATTATTGTAATGTGAATATAGAGAATCAATCTATACATATTTACATTCATATTCTTCCACGGTTATTTTTTAGCATTTATTTCTTTTTTATCTTTACAGTGAATATCATACTTTATGAGACACAGATACAAAAAAATAGTAATAGTACAAATATGGGTTATAAAATACCAAAATCTGTGGAGTTGCCAGCGCTGCGTCAGGTTTCTTTATAACTTACTCCACTGCACTTATATAATACACTTATTGCATAAATAAGCAAATAAACCCTTGTTCAATATTCCATAACTCTTTGATGGCCTTTCGCGCGATTAATATTGTTTTGGAGTAAACTCCTCCCAGTCAGTCTCCGCGGCGTGACGGAGTCATGTGACCAAGCGTCCCGGTCACGTGATGTAAACGCAACTCTCTCGCGCCTAGATATTTGAGTAAAAACATTTATATTTCGACCAAAAGTTAAGATTTAGATGTTTGAATTTTTTCCCATCCATTTGGATTATTAACATTATTTACCGTGTTGCACATTTATCAACAACAATCAAACAGGCACTGAAAACAGATACTAAAAACATTCATCTGTTTAAATACACTAACCAGGTTTACATATTTATCATTAATGAACCCAATATGTTTCAATCTCATACATTTTAACAAACTGAATACTGCTTGATGTATTTTAACCATCTTCATACATTATAATTCATTTTTAAGAATAACAAATAACAAAATTCCCCAAAACAAAGTACCTAGGCCTAAAACTGCTCCTATTCTTGCGGTGCAAACGAAAATAAAAAGCGGTTACTTCCACCAATAGTTGTAAGAACCATGATAAGGTCCGTCTGGTGTGAAAGCCCCTCATGAAACGTTACCCATGCTGCATCTCTTCAGCTGAAGTGGGGAAAATCATGGGGGACCTGACGTTATGCATCTTGAAGTTTTACATCTCAAAAACCTGTGGTTTGTCATTATTTTATTAAGCACATTTAGTATTCAATACAGAAGCAAAATAATGTCCTTTACCTTTTCAAAAATAAATACATAATTGCCTTTTATTTGAAATATGTTTCTTATATACAAGAAATCAAATCAGATCAGTGTTCAGATCAATAGTGTGCATGGAGTATCAACGCACCATACTATACTGAGAACAGTATACACACTACACATTCTGCACACAGTGTTTACAGTACACACAATCATTTACAGATGAGGGGATATGAAAATTGAGTAGATTTGAGACTAAAAGCTCTTTTTGCAGTGAGAAGGGCGTTCTGAAACATTAACCTCTTCACACTAGTTATATTGTTCAGATGTTTGAAGGGCAAACGTAGGGGTTTTCTTTGGTGTGGATCCTGGCGTGCGTCTTCAGGTGCTCTCTTGGGACACAGGGGACATCTGTGAGGACGCTCTCCGCTGTGAATCCTTCTGTGTCTCTTATGAGTGGATCTGCTCCCACAGAGCAGGCAGGTGAAGGGACTCTCCGGTGTGAACGCCTTCGTGATCGTTCAGGCCTCTCTTATAGGTGAAGCTCATCCCGCACTGACGGCATGTGAAAGGTTTCTCTCCGGTGTGTATCCTTATGTGATCCTTAAGGTTTCCTCTCTGCGTGAAGCTCTTAACACATTCAGGGCAGGGAAGAGACGGTGTGGATCTCTTTCTGTGATCCGTTTATAGACTCATATCTGTTTCTCTGATACCGATGATGCTCTTCATTCAGCTCTCGACTCTCCTCTTTCACATCCATCAGCTCAGAAATGAACACGCAGACAAACATGAATCAGAAAGCACAAAAACAATTACGTGGCATTCAAGCTGCAGTTTTGTCTGTGGCCAGAATGATTATTTGATAAAAGTGACACTAGTGTTGGTGGGTTTTGACTGTCAGTGTAGTTTCTAAACTACAACAGGTAAACATGTTACATAAAATATTCAGCACGAAACTTTATTTGTGATGAATCTCCGATCTAAAATTTGTTATATATATAACCTTAGGCTTAATTTATGCTATTTGTAGGAGCTTGTAACAAACTTAACCTACAGGAATAATGTCTGTAACTCATAACCAGAGGATAAAAGCAATTTCATTCAGAAGTCATTCATTATATGAAGAATGGACACCAACCTGTTTGTTGCTCAGCATCACTCTTCACTCTCCTCTTTCATTAACTCCATCTCTTCAGGATTGTTTCATGAACGGTGATGTTAAACCTTTAATTACTGAATTTATTAACGAAATGATTATTTCTTCTTTAATATACTCCACTCCTTGGTTATAATACTAAGTTAAATATATATCTCTGCTGTTTTTTCCTACTGGTCTGCTCACTGTGTCTTGTTTCAGAGAAATGATTGTCTGGAATAAATAAATGCAGGATACATTTTTCGGTTAATTATGTCACATAACCCAGTTATTCTACTTAGCTGCTTTTCATGTTTTAAAGCGCATTATTAGTGTAATTATTTTAGTAGCACTTACCGTTGCTGTAGTGACCACCTGACCGAAAAAACAAAAACAACAACAAACCGCGCAGGCGCGCTAGTCTCGCGCAGTGTTATGACGACACAACAACACAACAAATATTCTACCAAAATAAAGGTCTTGTTCAAACTTAACGGTACACTTCTAGCTGCTTTTGCTACTACTACCACCAGTAATACTACTACTAATAATAATGCAATTAACAAATTATTACTTTTTTATTACTTTGCGTTATATTTACGCAAACAGTGTAAAGTCTATTCCGAGTGGAGTTTCGCTTGGCAGTATATTTTGACAACGTTCGACGACACTTAATGTTTATTTACCAGATAAAAAGATGTCGTGGCACATATTACATCATCAATGATATGAAAACAGCGTGCTTTTATTTTGGCGTGTGGTGACATCATAACACTGCGCCAGTGTGTGCTGTGATTCGGCTGAGAGGTTTGTGCAGTTTGTGGAATTTCAGTTCTATTAATGATTCTAAACATGACAACGTGTGCTGACAAACAGAACAACGTCAGGTGGAGCAACAGAGATCGGTGTGACATAATATTATAAACATGGAGTTTATTAAAGAAGAGAACGAAGAAATAGAAATCCCAGATCCATGCAGAGTGAAAGATGAAGATACTGAGCAGAAGATAGGTAGGTTATTATTCTCATTACACAGTTTTTCCACTTAAGAAATTTTGAATATATATATATACGTATATATAATTTAACAAAAAATTAATATTAGATGAGTCAATTTCTGGTATTCATTTAAACTTTCTATAGCAGAACCATTAGATTAGGCTAACCGAGACTTATCACAGCACTTATTACTGTGTCTTGAATTGATTTTTGACTGTTTAATATGTTAATTTTAGACCTGATGCAGGTGAAGGAGGAAAGTCAAGAAATGAACGAAGTGGAGGAGAAACATCATGATTTCACCAGTGGAGAAAAATTATTTAGATGCACAGAGACACAAAAGAATTCCTCCAAAAATCAAAAAAGAAGACCTAAGAGTAGTTTCACTTGCTCTCAATGTGGAAAGAGTTTCTTGCGTAAAGGACACCTTCATGGCCACATGAGAATCCACACCGGCGAGAGCCCGTTCACCTGCCAGCAGTGCGGGAAACATTTCAATCAAAAAGGAAATCTTAAAAGCCACATGCGAATCCACACCGGAGAGAACCCCTTCACCTGTCAACAATGTGGGAAAAGTTTCACTCAGAAGGGAAACCTTAAAAGCCACATGAGATCTCACACCGGCGAGAGCCCCTTCACCTGCAAAACCTGCGGCAAGAGCTTCTCGCTGAAAGGAAACCTTAATAACCACATGAAGATCCACTCTGGAGAGAAGCCGTTCGCCTGCCCTCAGTGTGGCAAACGCTTCACGCAGAAACAGTCTCTGAACTGCCACGTCAGGATCCACTCGAGAGAGAACTGCTTCATATGCCATTACTGCGGGATGAGCTTCAAAGACATGGAGCTTCTCAACAGACACGTACTGACTCACAGCGGAGACAAGCCGTTCAAATGCCAGCACTGTGGAAACCGCTTCAGATTAAATAAAAACCTTAAGAGTCACATGAGAGTTCACACCGGAGAAAAACCCTACTCGTGCAGTCACTGCGGAAAGAGTTACGCTCAGAAAGGAAACCTTAACGTTCACGTGCGGCTTCACACCGGAGAGCGGCCGTTCGTCTGCCCTCAGTGCGGGAAGGGTTTCACACATAAAGGAAATCTGAAGAGTCACGTAAGACTTCACACTAGAGAGACGCCCTACACGTGTCGTCAGTGCGGGAAGAGTTTCACTTATCAGAGACACCTGAAGATTCATCTCCATAACCATTCTGAGTTCGTCCTGCAGTGTTCGGAGTGTGCCAAGACCTTTGCAGACAAGCTCAACTTCTTCAACCACCTGCGCATTCACCCCGGAGTGAGACAGTTTAACTGCGATCGCTGCAGTAAGAGATTCCTTTACCGGTCGCACTTAGAGATACACGTGAAGAGCCACACTGACCAGAGAACGTTTTTGTGTTCGTTGTGCGGAAAGGATTTCAAATGGCTTGGCAATTTGATATCGCACCAGAAACTGCATGCTGGGGTGAACGCTTGTGCCAGAGCGAGCCCCTCGAAACAGAAACAACAAACCCTTTCTGGAGGAAAAACAGACTACGAGTCCAGTAGTGCAGAGGAAGCGGTGCATGCTGGGGAGAAGCTGCACAGCTGTGCTTCATGTGGGATGCATTTCAGCACAAGAATCTATCTGCTGGCTCATGAGAAAAGACACTGTCTGAACAAGCCGTAAAGAGCAAAGCTCATCCTCAGGTCAATGCACCGAAAGATAGAACTTCTCCCAAAAGTCATTTGATGCAGAGGTCAAAATATGTTTAATAAACATTTTATTGCTGTGCAGAACCACAACGTTTGAAGGATGTTTTCTATTTCTGCATGAAATTAGAATTAATCATCGTATACACAATAGTGATGGCATGAAACATGTAAAGGCAATAAAAAGTAGTATTTAAAATGGAATTAAGTGAATAAAAAAGGAAAGGAAATTTGAGGAAATAAACGCCAAGTATACAGATTGCACAGTACCCATTTAATGTTCGATTAGTTTCGACTGCTGTCAGAGAGTTTAGCACTCATGAAAATGTGACAGAATAGATCTGCTACTGCAGCAGAGCAAATACTGAGACTGTCAGCACTTCCACTATGAGCATGTGTAAAATACATATAACACGTATGAAACACCCGCTGCATACATCACCCTGCAGCAGGTCTATACAGGTGGAGCTGGGGAAGGTGGAGGGTTCCTGCTGTGAATAATGATGTGATTGTGTTAGATTGAGACCTGCGCCATCTAGAGTTTCATGGACGAACTTCAGCTTTTTGTTTTGTTTGTACAAGTTGACAATAAGAAAAAAATGTCTGGTTTATTAGAGAGCGTAAGTTCATTCCTTAAGTAAAAAATTCCTTGTTTTGATTTAATTTGAGGAAAACTGATATTAAAGCAAGCAAAAATTGACATGAAGAAAATATGGTACATGTGACCAACAGACGATCTAAACGTCAGACTAACCTCTTGGTTTCAGTAAAACACAAACTAAAGATGCAGGTTTGCAGTGTTGCTGAGAAAAGAGGAAGGGAAGAATAAACGAACTGTGTTAATAACCCTGCTGAGAAATATGCATTCATTTCCTGCTGTTCCAGGCTTGTCCAGTACAGCGATGTTCCCAGTTCTGCACACAAACATATATGCATTGTGTTTATGATTGGCTACGCAATGCCGTCTTTTGCCAAAACACCTGCAAATACAGTCAATGCGCCTCATCGTGAAAGCAGATTTGTCCTTCCTGGTAAAAAGAGGCGATGGAAATAATAGATTCAGAGAGCTTACTTCAGTAAAATGGATGTTTGTGCGATTGCAATTAAACTTAGGAGGGTAGCAGCTTTATAAGAGAGTTTGCAAATGTGAAATTTAATCTATATAACAGTTTTATACATTTTTGATTTCATACAAAAGGAAATATTAGGTGACTTACAGTTTAGGAACACTGTTGTCTATTTCAACTAAAATATAGTTCACAAATCCGCATCTAGTCTTTCACACAGTGCTGTTTTGTTTGTGAATAAATCTTGCCTTTTGAACAAATCTAGTGAGTCAATGATTCGATGATCCATTCATACAGAGAGTCGCTTGCTTCATTACTAAACGAATCAGCCTTTGATCAAATCGATTGAATGGATGATTTAGTGACATCTGTGCCACCTAGTACAAATTAAGCACCTCCTAAAATATGTTCGAATTGTTAAAATGGTTAAAATGAACGTCATGCACAATGCTGAAAAAAACAACTGATATAATACACGGTGCAACGAGAGCAATCTTAATGTCATAATCGACTCGTTTTGACTTTGTTGACAACAGATGTAATAGACTTAATTTGTTTGAGCAGGGGCATTTTTCTCCCAAGTCTCCTTGGCCAGGGGAAGGATAAGCCTTGCCTTACACACGCTCCGTCTGGCACCCTGCTGTAGAGCTGATAACATAAGTTTAGAATTGGACCGTACATTTTCCAACTGAACTAAATGATTTTAAATTTAGTTTCAGAATCACATTACTCTGTGCTTCTCACATTATTATGTTTATAAAGATGAATGAACGCAGTGTAGTAGTACATAGCTCTCTCTGTGTGTCGCCTGTCAAGCACAAAAAACAGACTTAGACCCTAGCCTGGCATTTCTAGTTAATTTACGTTTCTTTGTATAGTTAATTTGAACTTCAAGCATATGTTGAAACGTTATGCCTGTACAATCATAATATGTTTATGTAAAATAAATATATGTTGTGGTATATCCAAGTTTTGGATGAGAATCTAAAGCGTGCTCTGCAGGACACCGAGGCACCAGCACTTTTTATTTTATTGTATTTTTTTGTTTTGTTTTGTGGAAATAAAATAGCCCATGCCATCATTTTTACTGATTATTCATCATTATTAATATTTGTGAAATAAATATTTCTGTGAAACGTGTTTAGGCTGCACAGAAAGCTGACATATTGATTTTTACTGATATACTGACTTTATTGAGACAAAAAAAAAGAAAACAACAATATACAGCACTGCATATAAATACCAGAGATGGGGACAAGTCACATATGGTCAAGTACAAGCAAGTCTCAAGTCTTTACCATCAAGTCTCG
>JAUCMU010000144.1:129340-145972 GCA_032275025.1 Enteromius treurensis
AATACAGCTCTTACAGTAACTGTGTCCACACTGGATGGTCACTGGATCCTTCAGAAGATCCAGACACACCGGACACACAAACGCCATTTTTCTGCCTGAATATAGAGGCACAAACACAACAGCTCAACTGCACTTCAGTTTCTCTTTCCCTAAACTCATGAGTTGAAAGAGTTTCCTGGTTCTGTGTTTGAGTGATGTTTGCCTGTGAGTCTGTAAAGCAGGTTCCTCATACTGTGCACCCCTACTTCCTTGGCAGTCAAAAGGTGTGTTTAACTTATTTCAGTGCTGTGTATGACATTAAAGTACAGCGAGAGCGACATGAAAGCATAACAAGTAGTATCCTCTCATTGGCCACACTGATGTCATACACAGATCAGTCTGTGCAGCGCCGATTCAAGTCAAACAAACAGTATTCTTTTAGATTTATTGATGAAAAAGAAGAGACATTTTACATTTGAATGAGGAGGGAGTGAAACTACAAAGATTGTGATGTTAACAAAAGTTTTATAAATTAAACATTGTGTTTAGTTCAGTGCTGTTGTTATCATTGTGTCAAAAACAGAAGTCAAACAATAAAATATTGGTTCTTTATATCGGTGAACATGCAAATAATCAGTATGGGTATCAGTTATAAAAAAAAGCTATATTTTTCAATCTTAATAATTATTTGTATTTACAGGTCCTTGCTGCCTGCTTCTATCCAGCCCTTTTAAAGGATGACAGTCTGCCATCAGATGTTAAACAAAGGGCCGAAAGTCTCCTTAGAGAATGTGATGGTGGAAGCATAGGTGAGCTTACCTGCTCAGTAAATATACTGCCATACATTTAACTGTAAAAAAAAATAATAATAAAATCTTCACATTATGAAAGTTGTAAGAGATGAGCACAAAGTTATCAGAAAAATAACTTACGGTTAGATGTTAAAACTTTTGCATTGACTAAATATAAGCTTTCAATTTCAATGGGTTATAGTTTTTAACAATGTGGACAGGTCTGTTAAAATATTCATTATCATATAACAATCACGAGTTTATTGTTGAATTCTTTCGTGTGTGTGTGTGATACTCATGTGGTGAAAATCTCCTCAGGCTCATATACAGATTCAAGTGGAATCGCCAAAATTAAACACTGTGTGTCTCAGTTCATTACCAGGAGAGACGGAGGAGTTCCTTCCTCTCCCGACAACATCTTCATCATGTCTGGCTCACAGATGGCTCTCATGGTTCGGTCAACAAAAAGCATTTATTGTCTTAAGAACATTTTCAATTAAAAATGTGTCATTTGCCATGGTACCTGAGTGAATGTTTTCTCTGTAGATGATGCTGAAGCTGCTGATTTGTAGTGAAGACTCATGTCGGACTGGTGTGCTCATACCTGTACCCACCTATGCTTCATTTACTCTGGCTTTGAAAGAACAGGGAGCTGCCATCATACCGTACCATCTGTGTGAGGAGCAGGGCTGGACGCTGCAGGTGGAGGAGCTTCGCAGGGCACTTCATACAGGCAGAAAGACCTGCAATACAGTCGCACTTTATATCTGCAACCCAGGGAATCCAACAGGTACAGTTAGAAATTATTCCTAGTATTGCAAGAAATCTGTGCGATCTGACTTGGTTAAGACCTGTTTACCTTCACATTCTTCTCAAGACTGATGTAATAAATGCAAGTTTTTTGGGGTGTCATCCTTATAGTGGATTATTCTTTGAAACACATTCATAAAACGACTTGGTCCTTATTTAGTTCCATCTAGAGAATATCAGTCATCTGTATGTCTTACATCTACAGTACTAGTACTGGTGGGCTTTTTCTTGTTGTTGTTGTTTTTTACATGCCTTCACATTTTGCTTATCTGTAACGCTCTCCTCTTTGATGCACTAATACATTTTAATTTTACTTTGACTGTTTTGACTCTTATGCTTATAAAAATACAATGCATTTGCTGTTCAATATTGAAAACAAGAAAAGTAACTCCTTGGATCTAGGAACAGATGAATGTATGTTGCTTTGAATATTAGGTCACATACAGAGCAGGAAGTCCATAGAAGAAGTGATCCGCTTCGCTGCAGAAGAAAAGCTCTTAATACTGGCTGATGAGGTGAGTTTATCTCAGCTAACATAAGAGCTTTCTGTCAATAAAAATACAAATCTTTCTAAATATCTAGATCAGGCGTGTCCAATCCTGGTCAGTAATGGATCAGATCTGAACCTGCTAATCAAGGTCTCCAGGATCGCTAGAAAATTCCAGACAGGTGCTTTGAAGCTAATCTCCTGAAGTGGTCCTGAAGGAGCAGGATTGGAAACCCCAGCTCTAGAACCTTCCTTTCACATGTTTGGTCATTTCTTCCTCTTCAGGTGTACCAGAGCTGTGTGTATGGAGACGATACGGAGTTTTATTCCTATAAGAAGGTGTTATCAGAAATGGGCTCTACTATTTCCAGCACCGTGGAACTGGCCTCCTTCAACTCTGCGTCTAAGGGCTTCATGGGAGAGTGAGTAGCCTGTTGTGTTCTTGAATGTCATTTGTATCTGCTTGTTTTCTTCTTCCTCAACAGGAATCTATGGCAAGGCCTGTGAAAAGTATAGAGAAAATGATGAACACTTATAGTGGTGTTCAATTTACCTTTAAAATGGTTATAACTTTTTAATCCTTTGTGTAGAAACAAAATTGTCAGTCACCCACTCTTACTTGATTTCTATGTAAGTATGATTAAACAGTTTCGTCCCCCACATTCATATTACTCTCAACTCTAATTGAACTAATACTGGGAGTGGGTTTGACGGTTGCGTTTTAATTAAATCACTAAATGAATTAAATTATAGCAGATCTGTGTCATCTTCTTGACCATTCTTTGTGTCCAGATGTGGTTTTCGCGGAGGCTATGTGGAGCTGGTGAATCTTGATCCTGCGGTGAAGGAATACGCTAGTAGACTCGTAACCACTAGGTCCTGCCCGCCTGTTGTTGGTCAAATTGCCCTTGACCTCATGGCAGATCCTCCAAAACCTGGTGATCCTTCCTTCCCCACCTTCTCTGAGGTTGGTCTGCTCTAAAGTATAGTACTCCATTATGCTATTTAAAATGTCCAAATGTAAAAAAAAAAAAAAAAAAAAAAAAGACTTAAATTTTTTTCTCATACATTGCAGCATTTTCTCTGTTACACTGATCAAAAGTAGAAACTGAAACCAGTAGTTGTTTTATTCAGCAAGCAATGTTTTTTGTTTTGTTGGTTTTTTTCGTCTTCTGTGAAATGTACCTATAGTTTTAGAATATATGAGACATTTGTAGCAATAGCCAAAAATACAATTTATGGGTTATAATTATCCATTTTTCTTTTATGCCAAAAATCCTTATATTTCATTTTTTTATTATTTGTTAATAGAGCGATCTTCTCAATATTTAGATTTTTGTGCACCCTCATATTCCAGATTTTCAAATATTGTCCGATCCTAACAAACCATACATCAATGGAAAGCTTATTAATTCAGCTGTCAGATGATGTATAAATCTCTGTTTCAAAAATTGATCTGAAAATTACAGACAGATGCGGTGATGAAGGGGTGGAACTGAACTCTGTTAGAGGCTAGCTCTGGCGTTCCCTGTTTTAAAGACTCACTAAATAATCACATGTATAGGTAGACCTGATATAAAAGAATTGATAAAAGTTTAAAACCAATAGTTAACTCTAGTTAAACCAATTATTAATCTATTAAATGTCTTGATTTAGAATTTGACTAAATGAATGTTTTCTATCAGGAGGTCCAGTCCATTAAAGAGACCATATGTAAAAACATCGCTCGGGTTCAGGAGGTCATTTCTGAGCTGCCGGGGGTCAGCTGCCAGCCGCTGAAGGCCGGGTTTTTTATCTTCCCATCTCTACACTTCCCTCCAAAGGCAATAAAATGGGCCAAGGTGAGAATCTGAGTATTACTGAATTGAAAGTAAGAAGTAATGCGATATCCATGACCTCAAGCTTATAAGAGGCTCAATAAAAACCTCAGATAACCTTTCTGTGAACAGAATTGTAACCATTACACAAAGATATAAAACTGCAACAAAAAGTAGTATTTAAGCAAACTGATGAATTAATTCTGTCTCAGCGGTGAACAATGCATTAGTCAGACTATTACTTATTAAAGTTATTTTCTTCTTATAGAAAAAACAGATAGAACCGGAGATGCTGTACTGTTTGCGGCTGCTGGAGGAGAGCGGTCTGCATGTGAGGCCGGGCTGTGAATACGGTCAGAGAGACGACAGCTATCACATCAGGTTTGTGCACTGGACTCTTACCGGTTACTGCATGAGTCACGTGAACGTTACACTCTTAATCATCGATTACAGCCACGGTAAGCGTTCAGAAACTTGTAAACGATAGTCTTCATCGCATCTCTCTGAAATATGGTTCTTATTGTTTCTCAGGATTTTGGTGGCAGCTCATGAGAACATGATGGAAGATGCTCTGCAAAGGCTGAAGACGTTCCACACGAGATTCATGAAGGAGTTTTCTTAGTGTTACCTTCAGATTATCAGATCTGTTTAACCCTTGAATGCATGAATGTTTCATCAGGCAGATCTGCCTTAATATTGTAAAACTGTCTTGATATTTGTATTACAATCACTAATGTAGAAGAATACGGCATTCACATTATTGTTTCTGTTATTAAATGTGTGGTTGCTGGAAGTATATAAAGTGATGTGTGCAAAAAGTAATTTAAACAACATTTAAGGCTTAAGAAAAACAAAATGAAGGGTGTGAATACTTTGGCAAGGCACTGTATTGTTTCATCAAATTTAAATGTGCAGAAAGTGAGCACTGAAAGTACTCCGGGTGTGATCAAGACATCTTTAATTGGACATTAAGTTAATCGCAGTGTAATATTATTGTACATGTCCCACCCTCACAGACACACAACATACAGTCAACATTTGAAGCGGATCAAGAAAGTGGTTCTAAAACCAAAACAACACACGTTCTTGTTTGATCCACTTCAAATGTTGACTGCTCTAGTTTTATAATCATCAGACAACGCTGGATTTAAGGGGGACACATTTTTATGTACACATCCTAACAGCTCGATAGTATTTCTGTCTCCAAAACTTCACAAGGTGTGAAATCCCTTATTTACATAGTCCTCTAATGAGAGATAACACCATGCTCTTCACTTGATTCATCATGAGAGAGTCTCTGTGGAGATGACAGACTGTCAGAGTTCATGTGTTCTGTGCTGATCCCGTCCTGATCTCTGATAGACTCTGACCCGGTGTTATTGAGCAGCTCCACGAGTAAAGCCAGCAGCTCTCGGTCCTGACAGTGGTCTGAGGAGGGCTGACGCTGAGAGCGGCGCAGGCTGCGGTGGATCATGGCCTGTAGAGAAGTGCGCAGATCCCACAGTAACTCCCAGACGTGAGGAGAAAACTCCCAGCGGATGAGTGTGTGACCCGGCAACACCACCTCCACACCGTCTCCAACCACTACACAAAAATAAATCATTACCGCTGCATCCACCAAACATTTCAGCCCAAACGTGCATTCAAACGGCAGTACCTCTCTGGCTCAGGTCACAGTCGGTCAGCAGCAGCAGCGCCAGAGGATGAACCACGGAAGAGTCTCGGATGAACACCTGACCGCTCGATTTGACCGCAGAGTAGAACGTGAGCCAGCGACTCGACAGGTCCTGATTTCCTCTGAAACACACACGACTTCAGATCAACACGAGAAACACTTCAAGACCGAACAGTGAACTCAAACATACTTTTATTCCTAAAGGATAGAAGACGGACACTCCAGTGTACTCCAGTTAGTAATACGTATATATATATATATATATTTATTAGCACGTCAAAAGATTAATCATGATTAAATCTATTTATTTACATCATATATAGGTGTCTTCTGGGTATATATGAAAGCACACGCATACAATATATATTTATTTTCCTAAGACTTTTTTTTTGTACATAAATACATTTAAAATATAAACATTGCATTTTTTCTAGAGTATATACACAATGTGCAATTACCATGTATGTTTATTATATAAACAAAAGCCTTTTTTGACTGCTATTAATAATTTGACAGCATTAATATATAATAGTCAACATTTGATATATTTTATTAGTTCTTCTATAGTGCAGAACCGGCGTGTATTACTGTCTGTGTGTGACTCCTCTCATGTTTGTACCTGTTGACGGAGGAGCGGTGCAGAACCACAGGGCCACTCTCTGTGCGGTACGAAAGATTTTCTGGCCGAAATCTTCCACTTTTGGTCACTGTGCCTTTTTTCACCTGAAGAACAGCAGAAACATTGTAGAAGCGAACCGGAAGCCGAAATCGTGTTTGTGTGTGCTGGGAGTCATATAAACACTGACATTAAAGATACTGCTCATTTAAACCAGTGAAAGAGCTCAGACGCGCGTGTGTGTGAAATCATGCTTCAAAACACACCCGACTCTAGTGGGATTTCAATTAATGCAATACTGTTCAAAAAATGATTGCATCTTTAAATAATAACTACTGTATTACTAATCACTATGTAGCTATTTTTAGTGTATCGTTTTCAATAAGAACAAAAGATGGAGTATTCGATATGAATATTCAGAAAGCAGGACCGCCGAGTTAATTCCAACAATAAACCTACAACTTAGGAAGCAGGAAAAAGAGCTTAATTGACCAAATCTGACATTTTCCTCAAAACTAGACATTCTTCCTCATTCTGTCAGCACGTGAATGCTAAATATACACACACACGCTACTGAAAGGTGTGCTGCACCTGTATGAGGTGAGGATAGAGTCCGGCGACCAGGACGGCTTTCACCAGCTGCTCCTGCTGACTGTGCTGATTCAGAGCAGACGACAGACGCAGACATTCAGAAGAACCGTCCACCAGACCCGCTTCACACAGGTTCTCCCCGAACTGCTGCATCAGACCTGAGACACACACAACAGCCACATAACTGAGAACGGACGTCAGAAACCAGCGGAGCAATGTATAATTCATCCTCAAGCACTCATGAACCGGCCGAAATACAGAGGCAGAAAAGAAACACAAATGCTTTCTTTTTCTTCTGAATATGTGATATGAGGGATAATGTGACCAAGCTTTCCATAAACTCGGCATGCTCATAATAATATGAGATGGCCTCAACAGTTAATAGACTTTCATTCAGTTTTATTAGATTAATAGTTTCCCAGGTCAGTTCTGCGCGTCTCACCGTGTATGAAGCGCAGACTGGCTCCAGACAGAGTGTATTTGTCCAGAAACCCCTGCCTGCTCTCCCTGCCCTGCTGCTCTTTCCAGCTCTGAACGACTCGACTGAAGACCAGATGATCGCTGCAGCTGGAACCGCTCAGAGCCGCCTTGGCCTGACCGCAGGAACAAACACAAGAGCACAGAACAGTGAGTCTGTGGATGAACGCTGGCTCAGAGCAACCGAATCAGCTCTCCGAGACGCTCTCTGACCTTGGAGACGAGGGACCGGTTCTGCATGCTGTTATAGAAGGGGTCTCGCGTCAAACAGGCCGCCACAGACAGAACGGGAAGAACGCAGGAAAACAGAGCCGAGAGAACCAAAACCTTCCCCAGACGCGGGTCACACGACATGCAGGCCACGCGCTCGCCCAGCGGGGTCAGATTCTCAGCAGTGTCCAGCACACCTGACCCACAGAGAGAAGAGAGAGAGAGAGAGAGAGCTGCAGTGTACCACACACACGAGACCTACACATCATCTGAAATCTGAATAAATAACCTTTCCTGAGCAAAGAAACACTGACAAAATCACAATCAGCTGTCCAAACGAGGTTCTAATAGATTTACGGTACATTTCCTGCTTTAAATATATCAAAAATACAGCAAAACTTGATTACGAATGCATTGCTAAGAACTTTATTTGGACAACTTGAGGAGATTTTCTCAACATCTTGATTTTTTATTTCAGATTTTCTAATAATTGTATCTCAGCCAAATAGTGTCCCCTCCTAACAAACCAGACATGACTGGAAATATTATTTATTCAGCTTTCAGATGATGTGAAAAATGACTGGTTTTACTGTCCATTAAAAAAAAAGTTAAATAAAAGAAACTTTATAAAAGATTAAACCCTTACCAATATCCATCAGGTTCTTCACAGCGACTCGGACCGCTTCTCTGTTCGGGGAATCAAGCACTTGTGACAGGAAGTCCACGGCCTGCATGAGGAAGAACAACAACGTGTTTTCAGATAATAGCCTCTTGCAAGCCGATCAAGTCTTTTCCAGTAGATCTGGTTCCCGTGCTCGGTTTGCTCACTTTGCTGTCAGGACAGTGGATCTTGGCCTGTATGACGACGCTCTCCAGAGGAGTGCGCAGGATCTCTGGGACAGGAAACACAGACATGCTCTCCAGCTGTTCTCGAGGGTAGAGGTGGTATGAATGACCCGGCTGACAGCGGCCCGCTCTTCCTCTTCGCTGAGTGACGTTAGCTCGTGAAATCCAGACCGTGTTCAGACCAGACACCTGAGAACACACATTCATCTTAACGTTACTCGTATAATCAACAACTGAATACGGTTAGAAAAGAAAGAAAGAAAAAGCTTGTAATAATGTAACTCCTGACTGCTTATAAGAAGCACACATTTTTTAAACCTACACATTTATTTCTATCAAAACAACAAAATAGACGTATATATATATACATTAATGTTCATCAATCTAAACTGTGTGAGATATGGGCTTAATAAAGCATTTTTCTTTATTATATTACAAGTACTGGTTACACTTTGTTTTAATAATCCACTAACTATAAGTAACTACATGTCAACTAATTCTTACTAACTACTAACCCCATGTCTCCTAACTCGGACTGCTAGGGTAGGGTTAGGGTTATAGAAGTTTCTGATAGTCAGTACGTACTATGTTTTGGAAGATATCAAGCAGACAGTCTGATACTCTAATAGACTGAAACTGAGTCTCTGAGCATGAACTGAGTTCACATGAGCTGTGCTAAATGCCAGGAGCAGACACCAAGGCCATCCAGAAGGATTTTTGAAAGGAGGGCGACTTCACAGTTGCCAGCATTAGATAATAAACAAGGAGGACTACAAGATAATGGTGGCTAACCAATCAGGCATCATAAACAAAAAACAGAAGGTCACAGGTGTCTGCAGACCTAACCGTTAGTGTTTGTGTGTTATGTGTGAGTGTTGATGCACTTCAGCATTATATGTTTGTCTGAAATCACTACTGCACTGTTATTGAGGAGGAGTCTGATAGATCTTCTGTAGGAGGAGTGCCATCTACTGGAGCGGGAAAATGGATCAAAACAATTGAAGAAGATTTGGCCCTAGGTGACATCAAAGACTTGCTTGCAAAATGCCGAGGAGCCTCCAAGATGAGTGACATCCTCAAGCAGTCTGACCTTCGTCATGCAGTGGACAGACCTGAAGCAGATGGAATTTCTTTTGACAAACACCGACGTGACACGTGGAATGTAGTGAGAGCCGAATACCCAATGCAAACTGACCCAAGCTGCCTCAAGGGGGAAACCGAGAACCCCACAACTTACATTCAGAAACAACTGAGACGATGGAAAGAGATCCAGAGCAAGACAGGAGTAGTGACAGCACTCTTCAGAACTGCAATTGCGGAAGCCATGCCAGCATCAGTGAAGCTGGAGGATGTGGTAGGTCTGAATTCAAATCCACATACGCTGCTAACCAATGTCCCATCTACTACACTGTGACTGACCTACGCTCTGCCTTTTCAGTGTTCCCTTATCAGAGGAAAGCAGACCATTGTTTGCATTCACCAACCAAGAAGACTGATCAGGTACCAAGTATTTATGCAAACAAACATGATAGAAAGAGGTCAGTAAGGTGGACATCCGATCATGAGGATGAAGTAGAATCAACCTTAGAGAAGGAGGGACTGCTAGAAGCAGCTCGTAATAATGAACGCAGGTATTTTAAACAAGTGTGAATGAATGTAGACGGATGAACATCAGAATTGCTGAAAGCAGGAGAGAGACTCCAGTCGCTTATGACATTGATCACACATTAGACTTTGAACAAGACCCAAGAGAAACAAATCATGGGTAAAGACTTGGATGGGGTAAAGACTCCCAATCAAAAAATACTAGGGTAAAAAGAGCTGACATTGGAAAGAGACCCCGATGCGTATATAGATGCAGTTGGCCAACCTAGAGCGATACCAGAAGAATTTGTCTTGTCTTGAGTCTATATTTGTGTGGATAACTCCAAATAAAAACACAGAACGGATCGATTATGTTTACTCCAATCAGCAGAGATTCATCCGTTACACTGATGATGCTGATGATGATGATTAAGTGCTCTGGGAGAGCCATGAGTTCCCACAAGCAAACATGGCTCGGCAAAACAGACAAGCTCTGGATTGGCTCTTAGCTGAGAAAGGAGGAGTTTGTGTAATGTTGGTTCTGACCTTGTTGTACCCATATCCCAAATAATACAGCTGCAGATGGATCATTCACCCAAGCGACGGAGAAACTGAAGAATCTGACCAAGAATGCTGGAGCAGATAAGGAGATTGGAGACTGGTTAAATTCAATCTTTAGTCAAGGGTGAGGAGAGATGTTTGGGTCTGGCTTCCTCTGGAGAGCAGTTTCATGAAGCCATTATCGGCTCGCAGAAAGTGTAGAAGGAGGGGTGGAATTGTGGGATTGCACTCTAGGTAAAGGATTCGATGGAGGGAGGAATATATTGTGTAATGTAGCAGTAATGAGATTGTCATACTAACAAGAGAATGTTACTCCTGGTGTATTAACAAACAAAATACATGATGTGAAGTGTGTTGTGAGGGTGAGGGACCTTGGTTCTGGGGTCGTAGTTCTGCTCTTTCTGACAGCCGGCGTCCACCACGTGCACTATGTCATCTATAGTGATGGAGGTCTCTGCGATGTTCGTGGTCAGGACGATCTTCCTCTTACCGTCTGGAGGATGCCGGAACACCGTCTGCTGATCTGACACAGCCATACTGGAGTGTACTGCAGACACAAACACGAGCGAACAACAGGCCACAGAGAGTCAAATCCAGCACTGAAAGCATCCCAGGATCCCGCAGCTGCTGTACTTACGCGGTAAAATCAGCTGTGAGCCGGACCGGAAAGCTGCTCGTTCCTCCAGCTTCTGCTGCACAGCTTTAATATCCTGCCATCCTGGGAGGAAACACAACACAGCACCTGCAGAGGAGCACACGCTGTCAGTAAACCAGAAGAAGAAGAGGTGTCTGGCCTGAACTAGGAGAGACAAAACCGCTCTGAACTGATCTGTGGCTGGATTTTGATGTGAGAGACGACAGATGCACTTTTTCACTGGAGGAAGAGTTATTATAGTTTATGGACTCGTTCTAATAAAAAAAACTCTTAATGCAGGATTAGTTTGATCTTCTGTCTTCTCCAGATGTTAACTGATGGTGCTGTGCATCAGTGTTTATATTCCAACTATAAACTCTAATCTCAGCGCCGTGAATGACTGAGAGACAGAAGTTATGTGTAGATGGAAAGAACATCACTGGTGAACACAGATCTGAACGGTCCTACAAGGTTTAACAGACACGGACAAGTCATTTGGAAATTAGATTACGTAGGTGTTTTTGAATCGAGACTGCGATCTTTTGTCAATTAATCGTGCGGCACAGATTAATCACATCAGCCAAAATCAAGTGGTTTTTCATCTTTACCTGGCTCTCCGTTGCTGTGAATGTGGTCTATCACATCAGTCACTAGATCAAGATCAGGAGTGACATCGTTGTCCTACTTGAGACAAAGAATAGATGGAAACCTGTTAGCGCTCCTGCAAACATGAACCATCGAGCCAGGCTTTATCTGAACTCGAGATGCAATAATACAGTTACTCCACTTCACATTTACTTGAAGTGAGGTATTATTGTTCAGATTTTTGCACAGAACAGGATAGAGCACTATACACATGTACTGTGTGTTTCATTCATACTGGACAGCAGAGGGCGCTCTCACGCAGGAAACATACATGCCTCACAGAACCAATAGAGCCGATGACCTTCCAGGAAATCCCCAATATGGATAAAGTCATGCTATCACTGTAACTGAATCAAATTCAGATGACAAAAGGAGGTTTTTCAAACACTCGACTGATGTTGTAAACTTAAGTTATAATGTTCATATTTTGTTGGACAACAAGTTTAGAAAGACTCATAGCATGTTTTAAATCTTAGCGGGGAGGCGTTTCCTGATCACAGCGCGTGAACAAGGAGTGTGAATATGCCTACAGTATACATCCAAATTTTGTACTTAAATATTATCAATATGTAAATTATATTTTCATTTAAAGAGGCATAGTTTTAGCTAGGGGGGAAACTTGTGGCTTCTCTTCTGAGTCCACAAGAGGGCGCATCGAGCAAAAACATTACTAACGCACGTTTATTCAAAGCAATAAAAGAACCTTTCGAACGTTTTTTAAAGTTGAACTTGAAGTTATTTTACACGGCTTTCTAAACATCTCTCTGTTGTGCGAGACTCGATTGCAACTGCGATAGATGTCCAGAAAAATGTGTGTTGCGTGAACAGCTTGACCTCAGGTTTGACGTGAAATAAGATCTCCATATTGATATTGTCTTCTTCTGCACTATATTGAATGAACAACGTAGCAGTGCCAACTATGCTAAGGAAAACTTAAATATTCATCACATCTAGTGCACCACTGAAAAGGCTGCCGGACAGATACTTAAAATTCATGATTATTTTAAATTTTGGAAAGCCCTAATATGAACGACTGGACACACACCGAGCCAATTCTGAGATGAATAATAACATAACATAACATAATAACTGTATATTATTTAGATGCCAAACTGGAGAAATGTAATTCAGGAGTGCGTATTGACCCGTGGATGTCGTACGGAACGGTTTTGATGTTATATTGAGACCCCTCTGATCTATACGCACCTGTCCGTCTCTCTTCTCCCGTCTGGGGGGCGGCACCGCGCGGCCCATCTCTGTCATCACCTCCTCCAGGAACCGGGCCCGCACCGGATGCATGAACCCTGGCACACGTACCACCGGGCACCTGCCGAAATACTGCGCGAGCCGCTGCGTGTCTCCGGTGGCGCTCATGAGCACTACGCGCAGCTTCGGGTTCTCCTTCAGAGAGGACAGCAGCAGCGCCAGCAGCAGGTCCGTGTTCACGTCTCTCTCGTGCACCTCGTCCACGATCACGTGACTGATGCCCTGCAGACCCGGGTTAGACTGCAGTTTGCGCAGGAGAACGCCGACCGTCAGAAAGAGCAGAGCTCCACCGCTGCGCTCCGGGGGACGTGACTCCAGACGCACCTGAGAGAGAGAGACCGCAGTTAGACTCCGGTTCAGGGACAGGACATAAAGAGAAGCGGGTCTGCACTGTCTGTGTGTTCTTGCCTGATATCCCACGCAGTGGCGGAGAGTGGGTCCCATCTCCTGAGCTACTCGGTGTGCCACAGACACGGCGCTGATCCGGCGAGGCTGAGTGACCAGGATGTTGCACTCGGCCCCCTCTCCTCTCCTGACCTGCCCCTCCAACAAGAAGCGTGGGATACGTGTGGTTTTCCCGCAGCCCGTCTCTCCGGCGATCACCACCACCTGCGAGGACCTGACCGCCTCCAGCACGCTCTCTTTATAGGAGTCCACGGGAAGCTCCACCCCTCGGCCAGACCCCGCCCTCATCCACAGGCTGAGCAGGTGATCGCTGAGAGTCTCCGCCTCCTCTGGGCGTAGAGCACGGTACGGCTTACCAGTGATAGCATCCGAGATGAAGTCATCATCATCATCATCCTCCTCCTCAGTGCTGGTGGATGACTCCTGCTGAACTGACAGCTGCTCCTCTTCATCCCACATCCTCTGAACCTCAGCCTCCACCGGATACTGAAACACACATCACACAGTCACAATATTAGACACAATATTATCAGAACATTTGTGTTTCTCACACCAGTAACACAGTGTCTTGTTGCTGAATTCAGTGTGATGCTCGTTTTTAAGCCAAAAAAAAAAATCATCTCTATTCCAACACACAAAAGTATTTATTAAATATCCTGGGCCTGAGCGTGAGTTTCACCTGTGTGAGGTAGGCCTGAACCCTCCGCTCTAGATCTGTGGGGATTTGGATACGGCAGGGTCGTCGGTGTCTCTCTCCAGATTCATGCAGCTCCTGCTGATGGTACCTGGCGTGAGTCAGAGGATTGTTCTGCTCGTCCAGAAGCTTCAGCTCCTGTGGATCGGATCAAAACAGCACTGGTGATAGAGGACCTTCACTGGACACAGCACTTCCTACTGAAATAGCTTGAATAGTTCGATTTTTAAACTGCACGACACACTAGATGAACTATTTGCATTTCTTTTTGAAATTGCTTGAATTTTTCTAATTTAGTGTCATGAATGTGCATGCATTTGAACACATGCCAAAAACGTATTGTACATTGTGTTGGGATCAAACTTGACTGGTTTTTATTGTGAATTGTGTTATTGTGGTTTTATTTTGGCCTTTTGACCTCGACACAGAGGAAGCAGAGTGAAAAGAGTATGTGTGATAATGGTGCATTAATTCACATCAGAAATGATTCAATAATAACGTCTGTTGATGCACAGAACCTGATATTAATGCACATCAGTGTGTTTTCTACAGAGATGACATGTAAAAATAAACAGTGTATTGGATGTTTTCCGGCCAACCTTAAACCTGACACAAGCCAGCGCTGCAGCTTTGGACTCTGCTTCCAGTCTGCGACGGCCGTCAGCGGTAAAGCTCATCTTCTCCGGCCAGCGTACGGTTAACTCGCACGTCTTGAGCTTCCCACCGGTAGTTCTGTACTGAAGCAGCTCCTGCACACGGGAGGATGAGGAAACAAACATGGTCAAACCAACGTGCCAAAAATGAGGTATTATCTGTTAACTGTTGTTGTAAACAAAGTGTATGTGTCTTTGTGTGTATTTTAAAATGTGGAGAGGGCCGAGCAGCGAGCCCTGAGGCACCCCATTAGTTCATGATGTGACCCGAGCCATTCTGGACAGTAATTGTTTCACAAGGGAAGTTGTTTTAAGCATTTACAGGAAGTGCTCAGTGATTTTGGCTGGGATGATTTACCTACTGTTGTTTGTCTGAATCCACTTCCTGTGTACAAGAAGGGATCAATCTACTGGTTTTGTACATCCCCTTTGGTCAGTGAATGCTAACTGTTGTGCTATGTTATAATGTGCGTTCGTTTTAAATATTGACACAAGGGAAGTCAGTAATGGTTTACGACTCACTCTGACTCTGTTGGATGACGTGGCCACCTGAATGACGCTGCCAAGAAGCATCTTCGGCTTTGGAAACATGGAGAGCGCCTCAGTCACTGCTGGATCCTCTTCTATCAGTCTAGAACACATCAGATAGAGATGCACAACTTGATCTCAAATAACATGTGGACATAAATACGTATGCATGGCTCCTCTGTGTATTTATTATGGCAGAGTATTATAACTACCCTTGGGCTCTTTCCTTTTGTGTTTTCTTCTGAACAAGCCTAGATTTGAGACGATCACTGAGAGCCACATCCTCCTCTTCTTCTTCTTCCCAGACAGACGTCTGCCTCCCTCTCACTCTCATCTTTCCTGTTACAGACGATTGCTTTCCTTGACTGAGGACTCCCAGCTCCTGAAACACAAGGCACACTTTTCAGGACTACTAAAACTTCAAAAAGTCTTTAATCATATATCATATTTGGCAAACAGCACAGAAAACAAACCTTATTTGTGAAATTACTTTCACATTAGAAGGATTAAGTAAATCAGCGAAACCTGAGCATCTACTGAACAAATGTTCATTTAAGGGTGAACTGTTCCTTTAAGCAGATCACTTACTCTGAGTTTACTGAGAGCAGCGGCTGCTGCTTGTCGTTCTGCCTCCAGCTTACGGGACCCGAAGCCCTCGACCTCCATCTTCACGGGCCAGTGAAGGGTGACCGTCGCTCTCTAATAAACCACAGGAGCATTTATAATACAATACAGGCTTAGAACATAACACAGAACAGGGATTTAATCGACTCAAACTGGTTACAAACACAAATTTATTTCACTTCATCAAATGATGAATTAAAATTAAAAATACAACGTGACTCGAGCACAGCAGCAGTATACATATATATATATATACACACACAGCTATATTTATAACAAGAGACAACAATACATTTTATGGATCAAAATTATACAATTTTGTTTTATGCCAAAAATCATTAAGATATTAAGTAAAGATCATGTTCTGTAAATTTCCTAACATAAATATCAAATTATATTATTGATTTTAGTAATATGCATCATTTAGACAACTTTAAAGTAGATTTCCTGAATATTTAAATATTTTTGCACCCTCACAGTCCAGATTTTCAAGTAGTTGTATATATTGTCCTATCCTAACAAACCCCACATCGATGAAAGGATTATTAATTCACCTTTATGAAGATACAGAAACCTCAATTTCCCAAAATGTATTCTTATGACTGGTATTGTGGCCCAGGGTCAAGTTTACTTAAAGGTGCCATAGAATGGAAAACTGAATAGACCTTGGCATGGTTGAATAATAACAGTTCAGTACACGGACATAACATACTGTGAGTCTCAAACACCATCGTTTCCT
>JAUCMU010000144.1:146027-156262 GCA_032275025.1 Enteromius treurensis
TTTTCCCCTTACCTAAGCTACATACCTTCTATGTACATATCAGAGAACAATTTAAAATATTCTCTCAAATCATTCTAAGGCACCTTTAAAACAAATCCAACTTTAGGAATGGAAATTAACGTCACGTTTAAAAAAAATACCACATGTACGAGAAATCAAATTCAATCGACATGATCCCAGTCCCTCAGTACAGTCTGAGAGCTGAGTGACCCGGATGCGTCTCACCTTGAGCTCTCCATCAGAGCAGCTGTACTGGAGATACTGCGACAGATCGGACAGACCCAGACTCCTGGACAGCGTGGCGTACAGCAGGTTCTTCGGCTGAGGAAACTCTTGAAGCAGATCACGAGCCCCTGTGCGAAAAATGTGCGATAATAACGCGCTTGTCTTGACATTCACGAGTCCGTTACATCATGTGTTTGCGTTCGCCGATCTCAAGTCTTACCTTTCTCAGCTGTTTCCGGCGGGGAATGCCAGTGTTTATGTGTGACACCGGTTTTACTCCTATAATGACATACAGACGTCCAGTTAGACCAGATGCCTTTATTAATTTTTCTCCTTAAAGTGACCAGTGCGCGAGCCGGCATGAGTGACGCACAGGACAGCGCCATGTCTGATGTCTCCTTCGCCGCTTTTGACGAGAAAACACGATGCGCTCGCGCCGCCTGCTGGACGGCTTCATATTGCACATGCGCTAATAATATTCTGTCCGCGTTTATGGTATATTGCCAAATAATAACTTTTAGTGTATAGATATATTTACACACATTGTTATACAGTTAAGGACAGGTAGCATTTTTCCTGTTCTTTTTCATCTACTATTATGTTAAATAACTAAGAGGTTAAAAGTTAAAAGGCAGGGAACCTTTAGATTAATCATAATATAATACAGAACAGGGATTTAATTGACTAAAACTGGTTAAAAAGTGAACTGTAAATGCAAATTGACCTGTCATTTCACTTCATCAAATGACAAAGCACTTTAAAAAAAACAAAACAATGAATTTATTTAAAACAAATCCAAGTATATAAAGGAAATAGAGACTGAGGATAAAAAAATAACAGACAAGTGTTTTCTCTTCAGAACAAAAGCAGCAGTACAGCATCTCCAGCTGATGCAATCTTAATATTATTAAAATACAAAACACACAAAATACAAAGTTTGTAAAACATCTTCACAACAATGTTCCAACATCATCATAGAAGCACTGAAAGACATGCTTTCAGATCAGCGGAAGGTCTTTGTAAAACAGTCATGTTGTGTGAAACCGTTTTCATCATGTCTGGATGGACATTCTGAGGCATGGTGGCAAAACACACAATAAATCACATATTCTATAAAATAGAGTTCTGAATGAGAGCGAGAGCGAGAGCTTCGTCGTCCCTTCATCCTTTCTTGAGGTCTGTATTTCATCCTCATGGTTCTCTACAGCGCTAGCAATTCTCATCAGCTGCTTAAAAACAAACACCACGTGTAATTTTCATACACACACATCTTTCCCTTAAAGAAAGAAATACTTGAATATGCATTAAATTGATCAAATGTGACAGCAAAGACATTTATAATGCTATCAAATACTTCAAATAAACTTCTGTGAATCCTAAAAAATGTACTGCGTCATACTTTCCGTAAAAATATTGTGCAACCTAACTGTTCTCAATAATTTATAGAATAACATATGATATCATAATAATCAGGGATGTTTCTTAAGCAGTACATCAGTTGTGCTGCTGAAGACCGCTTCTGTTCTCCAGAGACAGATATTAATGTAGCCTTCATCAGCAGAAGACCTGCGAGCAGAGACGGAGCGGTGTGTAGAAAACAGTGGCGTGTGATACTCACCGTCTTGTTCTTCTTTCTCGTGTTTTCTACAGACACAGAGTAAGACGACGGCTGAGACAGGAATCAGCAGCAGCAGCAGCAGCAGACAGTACAGCAGAGACACGTCTGAAACACACACACTCACGTCAGAACAACAAACACGTGTAGTGATGAAAGACACACATGTAAATGTCATGAATGGATATTTTCTGAGCGGTGCTCCACTTTATAGAAGAGATTCAGAGCCGAATTACAGGAGGCTAGAAATAACTGGAAAGATGGCAGAATCATAATATTTCTCCGCATATGCAAAGAAAACTGGCCGGATCATACGAACAGCAGCTGAAATATTCTCCAGATATCTTCTCACAGGCTTCAGCTGACATAAGGCTGATCGTTTTCATATTCCACTCTGCTTCATGATGCTGTACCAGAACCTTTTAGTAGAAGTTTTAACATCTGAAGAACACTTCTTTTTCACACAAGGCCAAAGAAGGTTCTTCAGATTATAAGAAGATAAGAAAAAGGTGGTTCTTTAAAGAACCTGTGACTGAAAGCTTCTTCTAAGGCCTGTATTTTGAATTGAATTATGCCTGGTCTGTAGGAGTGTGAAAGAGAAGCAGCGGATAAACCTGAGGCGTCTGGAGACGTCCGGCAGAGGTCAGAGATGTCGAAGAGCGTGCTGCGCTGGTTGATGGAGTTGTTGACCACACAGCTGTAGGTGTTTTCATCCAGATGCTCCACGTCCAGCGGCAGAGAGAGAGCGCTGCTGGAGTCTGAGCCGCTGGCGCTGGACACCAACTCATCGCCCTTAAAGAAGGACAGAGTGACCCGGGACGCATTGGTGACTGAACACATGAGGACACAGACTGGAGCGGAGGATCTGCGTGAGCTCTGAGACGAGTCTGCGCTGATGACGGGGACCGGGAGAGGAGCTGGACAACACACACTCACAGTATTAGGTTTATTTATGCACACTTTAAATACCTTTAAAAGGTACCAAAATGGACCCTACGGGTACAAACATGTCTCTTTTGAAAAGGCACGGCCCCAGAGACAGCTTCTGTACATTTATTTCTACCATAAATATATCAAAACCTCATTTTTTATTTTTTATTACTTTTAACTCATTTTTTTTATTATTATTAATAAGCAGCTCAACTGTTTCCAACACTGATAATCAAACATCAGCATATTAGAATGATTTCTGACACTGAAGACTGGAGTAATGATGCTTTCTATCACAGGAATAAATTACATTTTAAAATATATTCATTCATAAATTGAAATAATATTTCGCAATATTTCAGATTTTAACTCTAATAAATGCAGCCTTAATGAGCAGAAGAAACATCTCTAAACAGCATTAAATATCTTACTGACCCCAAATATTTGAACAGTAGTGTGAAATAATAATTATAAATACAGGAGTCTGACTCCACGTAATCTGAACAATAATCTTGAGGAAACTCTTCTTACCATAGACTTTAACATCAAACTTCTTGCGGGAAGTCTTTTTCTTGTGGATGACGGTGAGTTTGTAGAGTCCGGAGTGTTCAGGAGCGGTGTGTTTAATGGTCAGGGATCCCGTCTGATGGTCCAGCTGCAGGGCGTCTCTGAACGGCATCTTTTCACTCACGAACACCGAGAGCATGTAGGACCATCTGACCAGCTCGGCTATCTGACCGTCAGAACTGTCCGGTCCGAATCTCCACACCACGTGATGGTCTCTCTGAACCGAGCCGATGCCGGTGTGAAGAGTGAGCGGATCTCCCAGCATCACCCACACGCTCTCAGTGTCAGCCGGGTCTGTGGCCAACACACCTGGACAAACACCAGATTCCCATCGAAACACTGCATGCATCACAAGATGTAAACATTATAGCCTGGGCTGAGCTCAGGCCAGGACTACACCTTACTTCAATGAAGCAGATTTGATAAAAATGCCTTAACTTGAGGTCCCAGTAAGATGTTTTTCGTTAAGACAGCTGAATTTTAGTCTAGTTCAGTCTTAGACATCTTGACCATGATAAATAAAGACTTTAAACTAGAAATTTCTGCTAAGGCTCCATTTATTACTGCCTCAAAATCATTTATATGACAGTCTGATTAAGTTACGTTTTATGTCATAAAATAAAAGAAAAAATGAGAAGTGTCTCTTATTTATAAAAACAGGTCACGTGCATAAGGAAAGAGAACATTCCTAAAATCTATATTGCTCCAAAGATAAGGTAGATCAGATAACTTACCGGCCAGTAAACACAGCAGGACAGCAGGCTTCAGATGCATTGTGCTGCACGCCTCCAAACAGTGCCAGCTCTCATAAACAGTGCCACACACTCATGCAAACTAATAAATCTGTCTGAGTGTGAGTGAATGCGGTGCTCCTGGATGATTATTAGTGAGAGCGTCGCGCGCTCAGTAGACACGTGCGCCGCTGGATGACGGACCTTTAACAGCGTCTGCCCTCCTCCTCCTGAGAAATGAGCTGCACCTCAAGAGGAACAACTATCTAGTTCACATTTACTCTGTGTGTTTTTTCCTGTTTTTATTCCTGGCTTCAAATATTTTCTATGTCGTGTCTTTCACCAGATCTAGACACTTTTATGTTTCTAATCCAGTCTGATGTTTCTGACTATTAGGAGCTGAGAATGTCCTGAGAATATATCAGTTCAAATTGGCTTTCTTTATATAGTTGCGTTTGTTTTTGTTTGTTCACTTGTTTACACAAACTCTTAACAAACAATACAAATGTCATATGAGCTACTCGCGTGTTTTATGCTTTTGATTGGAAAAAACTAAAATTGCAAACTATAAGATGTTTCCAACCAAGTTGATGGTCAGTTAATATAGTCATTGACAATAGCTGTAGATAAAATAATGGAAAAAAGTAACGTTAGGCATTAAAAAATGACGATTGCATGGTGTTTTTGATGAATTAATTAATTAATTTATCTGTTAGGTAGGCAATTTAGTTGACAGAACTTTTACAGACATCAAAATAAAATATTTTCTTTAAGGTAAACTCGTTTAAAAAAAAATATTCAGATTTTGGAAAGAAATGTAATACATAGCACATATTGTGATTGCAGATATGTCAAAAAAGAGCCTTTTATTTTGTTCACAAATACAATATCACACATTTAAATAAACTCTTATTAAGTATCAGAAATATGATTTTTGTATTGTGTATAAAGCCAAGAGATGGAATCAGAGATTTGAAATGAAGAGGCAATTATGGAAGAAATAATGAAGATTTAAAAAAAAAAAAGGTTTTGTTTGCTCGAGAGAGACTTTTATTGTTGCTTCGCCGAGCGGCTCCGTGACGTCAGAAGGAGCGTGACGGAAGCAGCTGTGCGTCTGCGGAGGAAAGGTTTGTGGTTTACAGCGCTTCAGTGTTTAGTGTGTTTAAAGCGATTAACGTTAAAGATGTTTAAAGGCCCGAGCGTGCTGTTAACATCACGGAGATATGATTGAGACCGTTCTGAAGAGATTACTGCAGAATACAGCGCTGGACTGTTCTGAGGCCTGTTCACATCAACAGTGAAGCTAAACCGTCCAAAATAGGAATGTTAAATAGATACATTCCTGTTTAATTTAAAGCGCTCCGTTTGTTGCTGAAGCTGCATGTTTTACTTTGATCAGCACTCTTTCTAGTCCTTCAGAGCCAGGTATGTTTACACTTCTTTATTTGGTGTTGTGTAGCTGTTCTTGATCTAAAGCGGTTTAAACTGTGCACGTGCATGATTGAAATACAGGTCATACTGCAGCCCTTAATCAAAGAAAGAAACATTGAGTTTTTGCATCGTCACATTATTTTTAAAACAGTTAAATATCTGTCCACTTCAGTGTTTGTTCTTGTTTATTCCACTAAAACGACACAAAACTAACTGCCTTGAACACATACTGATTTGTTCTTAATTGCAGATCTGGACCTTGTATCTCAGCAGAGATCCCGACCGTCAGTGTCTGGTCATTTCACAGGAGAAGAGGCCAACAAGCAGGAAATACTGCTGGCCTAACCAACGAACGATGGAGTTTGTCCGAGTGGTGATTGGGGACGTGAGCGATCCAGAACCATTCAAGATACTAAAGGATGACCCTGAGGAGCGCAGAGGTCAGTCCCTAACTTTCTCAGCTCATGGTTACTGCCGAAGTTACTCATTCATATATTATCAGACGCACCTAGATGTTTTGAGCATAAAAAAGCTGCAAAGCAGCATGCAAAAGTGAAAGTTGCGTGGCTTGCTAATGTTAGATGTTCTGTGTTGGTTTCAGACCTGGTGGAGGTGAAGGAGGAGAGCCGAGAGCTGAACGAGGCGGAGGAGCCTCAAGCAGTCGTTACCAAATCATCACAGACTGAAAACAAAAGCCCGCAGAAACCAGCGCTGGTCTGCCCTCACTGTGGAAAGACTTTCAAACAGAGAGGACACCTGGACGATCACATACGGACTCACACCGGAGAGAAGCCCTACACGTGCCTTCAGTGCGGAAAGAGCTTCACACACAAGGGGAACCTGAAGGACCACATGAGGATCCACTCCGGAGAGAGGCGCTTCGCCTGCCAGCAGTGCGGGAAGAGGTTCACGCATAAAGCCAACCTCACGGATCACATCCGGATCCACACGGGAGAGAAGCCCTTCGGCTGCGAGCAGTGCGGGAAGAGCTTCACACACGCCACGAGTCTGAAGACTCACCTGCTGTCTCACTCCGGAGAGCGGCCCTTCAACTGCGAGCAGTGCGGGCAGAAGTTCATCCTAGCGGCGCACCTGAAGAGACACCTGAGGATCCACACCAACGAGAGGCCCTACGTCTGCTCCTTCTGCGGCAAGAGCTTCCTGTGGCTCTGCTACTTCAAGGACCACCAGAAGAAGCACACGGGCGTGAAGGCCCACGTCTGCTCCGAGTGCGGCAGCGCCTTCACCAGAGCCAGCGAGCTGAAGATGCACCAGAGGACCCACACCGGAGAGAAGCCCTACAGCTGCTCGTACTGCGCCAAGAGCTTCGCCGAGTCCGGGAACCTGAAGAAGCACCAGCGGGTGCACACCGGAGAGAAGCCCTACCAGTGCCCCTCGTGCGGCGGCAGCTTCAGCCAGTTCAGCCATCTGCTCAGACACCTGAAGCAGCAGAGCTGTCCGAAGCTGAGCCCGTTCATCTTCAGGCCTCCGGAGGAGCAGAGCTCGTCCTCGGGCACAGCGCTGGCCGTTGAGTCCAAGATAGAGTTTCTGCCACAATAGAGATCCAGACTCTGTTATTTACTGAGAGAGGTGTGCTCTGCTGACAAAGTCGGGCTGGGATCACCTCCGAGACTTTTATTAAGAATAAAACATCAGTTAGTTACTGTGTCTGTTATTATAAAGGTGTCCCCGGAGCACACTTCAGGTGTGTTTGGAGCAATAGACGACAATACATCGCTTTGGTCAAAATTATAACACTTTCTAGAAGCCTGTATTAATAATAAATTATAATGAATGCATAAAAAATAACTTTATAATATGTTGTATCATCTCATGAATATTCATAAAAATAAAATGGAATATTTGTGATTTATAACTTTTAAGATTATGATTATTTATCATGCTTTAAAAAGGACGGGAAAGTACAGTAAGTGAAGATTTACTTTCCAAAAGCCCTTTTGTTTTTCATGTTCGAAGGAAAAGTTTGGAGTAGCTTGTGACAAATGTTCATTTTAAAGTGACCTGTGCCTTTCAGTCGATCGGTGAGATTGAGCTGATCGATGATGACACCTTCAGTGCCAGACTCTCCGGTCTGAGTGTATTCCTTCATGTACATCTTCACTTCACTTGTTCAAACTCATGGATAAAAGTTACTCTGTGGTTTCTGTGTGTCTGGTTTGCAAACATTAGCTTCACTTCCTACGTGTACATCCCTTCACCTCATTAAATCATGCTGAAATAAAACACCACATCAGATGCTGTGAGTCAAAATCAAACACTTTCTGTGTGTTTCTTCTTCTTAGGTTGTATGATGTGTTTTGGTAAACAACCCTTTTATATTGTTTCAGTTAAACCGGTCACTAGTCTAATAAACCCTGAGATGTTCCCAACTGCTGCGTCAAACACACATCTAATTATTATATTCATTCGGCTGAGACCTGTTTTAATGTAATATGCCCTGTGACAAACACTTAGACAGAAGCAGGCTTCCTTTGTTAAATCTATAGATCAGTGACTGTTTGTTCATAGAGTTTACCACATAAGCCAGGTTTAGCTCAGTTAGTCTGACTTACTGTCACTTGATTTGGTTTAAAATAAGTCAGAATAATTGAAATAAGCCTGGCTTATTTGCTAAACTTGTTTTATGGAACAGGGCCCTGCTCCGTCCTGATCCGGTTCTGTTGTGTTTGAGAAGTGCTGGGTTCACTTCAGGTTAATAATTGTTCTCAAGGTTTAGATGTTGTGAGTAAGTTTAATGTCTATCATTTGTCTGTAAATAAAGTATTTAAAGATTTATTTTCATTGCAAAATATTGTCATTCATTCACTCCGTATTTAAATTAGGTTTGTTCAGACTGGAGCTGAAGCAACAATTTGGTTTGAATAATACTTTAATACTGCATCATTACCCATACACCTAATGCGTTATTAGAAACTTTCCCTAGTATCTATGCTGATTAGATAGCTGCCTAACATTATTTAACATTGATGTATGAACTAATTTAAATATCAAATCAGATATAAAGTTAGTTGGCTAGTAGAGTTTACAAACCTGTTTAAATGCATATTTTACTTTTATCAGATAAAAGTCAGTTTTCACTAGTGTCTACTGCGTCAATAGTGTTATTTATTTATTTTAGCATTTTAAATGACTACCTTTTATGTAACTTTTAGATACTAAATAATAAAAGATGTTCTTATTTGTTGAACATTTGTTGAACTGTTCAATAAGTTGCATGGAGTATGGCTGCAGGAGTTCAGCTTTGCAGTCATTTACAATATTGAGTTATACATATTTTAACTCATAAACAAGGACATTACTTCAGCTTTTGAAAATGTTGAAAAGATCACTTGTATGATTACAATTATTAATAGATTTATATTTTTTCAAGACGTGGCAGGACAGCACACAGAATCAGAGGGACATTCTCCTTCATTTAATTCAACCAAATGAAAAGTCTGCCTTTCATCTGCATGTGTAAGTAAAATACAAAAAATAAAGGTCTTCAAAAGTCTTTTCAACAGCAAAAATATTGTATACATTTTTCCCCCTAAAATGGAGTCTCATCGTGAAGATGGAGTGTAATACAGAGGAGACTGCTCATACGTGTCAGGAGTGTGGAAAGAGCTTCTCCAGTAAAGGAAACCTCAAAGAACACATGAGAGTTTACCCTGGAGAGAGATTGTTCACTTGTCCTCAGTGCGGAAACAGTTTTTCACGTAAAAGAGGCTTTAAGATTTACATCAGGATTCACACCGGAGTGAAGCCGTTTGTGTGTCAGGAGTGTGGAAAGAGCTTTATGAGTCAAGGAGCTCTTAGCACTCACCTAAAGTCTCAAAGTAATGAGAAACCATACAAGTGTCCTGAGTGTGAAAGAAACTTCAGACGTAAAGACCTGCTCAGTCGTCACATGAGAATCCACAGCGGAGAAAAACCTTTCCCATGTCCTCACTGTGAGAAGTAATTCCCACCTTCATACTCACTCCCGGATTCACTCTGAAGAGAAGCCGTTCACGTGTGATCAGTGCGGAGAGAGCTTCAAATGGGCAAACACCTTCAGATTTCATAGACTCCTTCACTCCGGAGAAACGCCGGTCAAGTGCGAGAGGAGGTTTGTTCTGGAATCAGACTTAAACAGCCACATTAAAAAAGCTCACGCTAAAGAGGAGCCTTGCTTGTGTTCTGTTTGTGGAAAGAGGTTTTCATGGCTCGGTCTTTTAAAAGTTCATCTAAAAATCCACTCTGGGGTGAAAGACTTTTTGTGCGCTGATTGTGGAAAAGCCTTTATTACAGCCTCTCAGCTGAAAGTACACGGCAGGATCCATCCTGGAGAGAAACCGTACAAGTGTTCACATTGTGACAGGAGATTCGTACAGCTAGGAGGCCTGCGAGTCCATGAGAGAACCCACACAGAAAGAGTGCAGAAAGAGATAGAGAAAGCAGACATAATAGAGATGCACAGAGACAATTACTGGCCAAAATTAAAATTAGCGACTGGAAAAAAAAGACCTTAAGACCCGCCGTCTTTTAAGCATTATTGATGAGCAGTGTAACATTATACAAGACACAGGAGTCGTCTAGTCCAATCACTACACCATGATTTGCATGAGCTATCGCAGTATCTACACACAGGAAAGTATAGCGCCTTGTCCAGATCTTTGTCTTGCCACAATTCTGTCTCTGAGCTCTTCAGGCAGTTCCTTTGACCTCATGATTCTCATTTGCTCTGACATGCA
>JAUCMU010000144.1:163723-182728 GCA_032275025.1 Enteromius treurensis
GGAAACAAAGTCACCTACATCTTGGATGCCCTGGGGGTAAGCTAATAAACATCACATTTTCATTTTTGGGTGAACTACCCTTTAAGTGTCAAAAAAATCTTATGTGATCTCATTTTAATGTGAATTATAAAGAACTGCTATACAACAGGATAGTCATTAAGGGGATTGACCATGATAAGTGCACTTTCCAAATCATAATGCATGTTTCATTCAATCCATCAAAAACAAAGAATGAAACAAAAGATGGCAAATATTTTATTGTATTTTATTTCATTTTAAGCTAATGGATTACTACATTTTAGAAAAAACTATGTATACTTGTTTTTGTTGTTTTTCAAAATCAGAATCATGATTTAAAAAGCAAGTGATGCCAAAAGTCTGGCTGATTTAGTTTCAGGTTAATAGTAAAATAAATGCTGCTAAATTAATGGATTAAATGTTCAGCACTTTTACAGATGTTAGGTTCAGCATCATATTATTTTTCAGAGAGCAGAGCAATGAAAAACCTACATGTTGTACCAGTTTTATCAGGCCAACATTTATTAACAGTATAGGCTGATGAAAGCTGCAATCTCACTCCGACAGGTTTTCCCCTCTGGTTTCTCAGGTTTGATTGGGAATGGAGCTAAACTCCTCAAGAAATTGAGGATTTGTATTTTTTTAACAATAAAAGACAAAAACCAGCACATGTCCACTGTGTTACTCGTTTTACCCAATACAGCTTTGTTTTGAATACTGAGCTTTATTATAACATTATTGTATTACTGAACAACGCAGATTATTTAAACCAGTGTGATCATTCTAGTCTGCTCATTTCTTTTTAATTTGATCAAATCGAAATTAAACTTCAAATCTCAAATACAAATACAAATAAATAAAAGAATTAGCTACACTTTCTTTGAAACTGACATGCACATTGAACAATTACTCAGAGCATCTGTGAATTACATTTTAACATATGCTAAATGAAAACTTGCTTTTTAGATAATCTATATATTATATTATCACATAAAACATTACACTATTCCATTCATCTTTTTCATCGTGTAAAAATTGTTACATTTAAAATTAAATTGTTAATGTTAAAATACTAACCATAAATTAAATGATCATGTTGTTGGGAGCTTATCTGTCAGAAAAACTTGACTTTTGAACGTTTATTTGTGGTTTATCTGCTCTCGCATCGACACACATCGGCCCTGGAGAGGCAAATAAAAATGTGCGTTAGCATAAAGATAAGTAACATATTTTTTTTTTATAAAACTGGCCTTATTAGAAAGACATAAGAAGAGATCCCACTGTCTTACACCGTAACAGAAAAATATTAATTCTGTTATTAACATTTCGGGACTTTTATTTTGGATTCTGTGCACGGTGGGTTTCGCGTGACGTCATCAGCACTGCGCCTGCCTTCTCCTCTGTCAGCTGGATAAAGGTATGTGTTTTTTAGCATTTCAGGTGTATGAAACAACACTAAACGTTGAGTTTTCTTTAGACTTTTTACTCTAAAAACATAGTAACACTATTGAAACCGTTTCCCTGTAGTAATGAAATGAATGTGGGCTGTTATTGACTATAAGAGGTATGAGACGCGATCATTGATTTCTTCTCAGAGTATTTCATGAGTAAAGCACAGTAACACAGTCATGTGTTCTGCTCTTCATCTTCTCTGGGTCTGATCATCATCTTCATCTCGATCTTAATCGATGACACGATTCCAAACAAACCGGAGAAGCCCGAGGTTTGCGTGAAGATGGAGTTTATTAAGGTGGAGGTGGTGGATGTGACTGACCTGGAGCCTGTCCGAGTCAAAGAAGAAGCCCAGGAACAAACAGGCAGGTGCCCAGCTTCACAGAGCTGAGAAAAATCAATCATGATGATGTATGTTTAGTGTTTGGTGTCATTAACAAAAAGAGACTTTTATCAATCAAAAACTGTTGACTGCTAGCGTATCCTCTTTAACCCTTCTTGCTCCTCAACTGATCTTCAGACGTGTTGATTCCAGACTTGACAGAAGAGGAGGGAGATCAGAACGAGGAGGAAGAGGATCCTCACAGCTTCACAGCCGGAGACATCCCACAAACGCACAAGGACTCGACGCAAAGTACAGGAGTCAAGAAGTCCTTCTCCTGCCCTCACTGCGGGAAGAGCTACAGGCGTAAAGGAGACCTGAAGGACCACATGGGCGTTCACAGCGAGCGGCCCTACGCCTGTCTGCAGTGCGGGAAGAGCTACACGCAGAAGATCAACCTCCAGAACCACCTGCTCATTCACAACGGAGAGAAGCCCTTCACCTGCCAGCAGTGCGACAAGAGCTTCACGCGCAAGGGAGACCTGAAGAAGCACATCATCGTTCACTTCGGAGAGCGGCCCTTCACCTGCCAGCAGTGCGGGAACAACTTCAGACATCAGGGCAACCTCACCAGCCACATGAAGATCCACACCGGAGAGAAATCACAGCGCAACTACAGCGACAAGAAACTGGCGCAGGTCTGCAACTACAAGAAGCCGGTGCTGTATCACGCCGGAGACATGCCCTTCAAATGTGACCCCTGCGGCCAGAGATTCATTCTGTCCTCGCACCTCAAGAGACACCAGAAGTGGCACTCGCATTAGAGAGAGAGAGAGAATCAGAAACTGTGTGTGTGTGTGTGTGTGTGAGAGAGAGCAGCCCATTATCCGCTCTTTAGTTCAGAGACAAAAGCATTGTTTACAGTCACGTTCACGACTCAGATTAATCACATCCACAATATAAGAGTTTCTTTATATAATAATATGCGTGTGTATGTTTATAATGCACATAGAAAGACACACATGCATGTAGATATTTAAAAAATATTTATATTATATATAAACTAGTGCTGTCAAGTGATTAATCACAATTTATTGCATCTAAAATAAAAGCTTCTGTTTGAAAAATAAATGAGTGTGTACTGAATGTGTGTATATATATATATATATGTTAAAAAAAATATATGAATATATACACACTTAAATATTTTCTAAATGTTTTTTTTTTGCAAGCGATTAATCATTTGACATCATTAATATAAATACACATACCATTTTCTGAAATATAGACATGAATCTGTAGTTATATACACATTTAATATATACACATTATATTCATATAATTTATGTATAAATAAATATTAAAAATATGAAGATAAAATTGTTCTGAACTATATACATGCATGTGTGTGTTTATATAGAAATAATAATACAAATACACATATATTATGTACAAAACTTATTTTGGATGCAATTTAAGAATAATTTAAAGATGAAATAATTCCTAAAAGAGCCGTTTTACTGAAGTGACCTGCAGGTTTCACTCCTTCAGTAAATAAAGCTGAAGCTATTAGTAATGTTTTTATGACGGGACTAGAGGTAGTACATTGTATTAATTATAGTTACATTCATTGTGTGAGAGAGCATTTGTGAAGCATTATTATTATTCTATTTTCCTCCATTCAGCTCAGACTCTATACTGCTTCTGTTCAGAGCAGGATTTATGACGTCTCCTCACTGAAGACTTCTGCCGCACTGATGCCGTTTCTTTACTGTGTGTTCATGTACATTAATTTAAGGCAGTGTGTATTGTATAAAGTGCTATGTGAATAAATGTGACTCGTGGTTATGTAGGGCTGAAGGTGAAATACATTTACACATGCTTTCCAGCTCACCTGACAGTTCTGATGATCGGAGTAACAACACATGAACAGAAATGCCAAGAATACCCACTGATCATCGGGTTTGAGCACAGAAAACACCTTTCTATGTTTACAGGAGTTCACTGCAGCAGTGCTGCGTGAGAAATATTAGCAAATCCTGGTTTGTGTGTTGAATTGCACGGTTTGTCTACGACAGATATAAATGGGAGGAAAACGTTCTACAGTGAAATGATATCCACTGGAATGAGTGCAGTGTAGTGAGTGATGTGTACATATTGTTTATTAGCTGCCTTCGTATCAAATCAGATCTCTGAAATACGGTTTAATTGTTTTAAAGCCAATTGATTCTGAGAAATGGCTAGAAGCATCAATGTTTGTGTTTTCCGTGCTGATTCAATGCAGAACAGCATCTAGAAGAGTTTCACTGCAGAAAACAAGTCCCTCGTGAGTTTATCGCTGAAGTTTATTCTTTGTCCAAAACAATAGAAAATATAACTATTATTAGTAATGTTGGATGCACACGAGCTAGCATTAGCGGATACGTTTCATTGTAATTCACATCTTTTGACATTAGATTAACACGCACATGACTTTTTAGTTGCTTCAGACAAACAAAATAATCTGGAGACAATCTTAAGATCACCTTCTCAAGATCAAACATCAAGAACACTTCAAGTGAGAACGCTTGCTGAAATGATCTTTTAATCTTCTGTAACAATGAACACGAGAAATAAACGCTGGCTGCGAGAGCAGGGCATCCTGGGAGGACTGTGTGCAGATCCAGCGTCCAGCTCTTTAAACACCAATAAGCAGAAAGTGTATATGACAGAAACATCATTTATTTGACGCGGAACAATCATTGATCAACACGGTCTTGATCTCAAAAACCTTCTACGGTTCTTCTGAGAGAATCCTGTGAAAAACAAGAGCAGCACTAAGTGATGATCTTCCCTGATCGACACAAACAGAAACACGTTCATGAACGAGACGGACCTTCGTGAGGCCTGCAGGCTGACCGGAGGATCACAGCCCACGAACGCTCGGTTATCATACGAGTACTGCAGCAGAGCGCTGAAACACGGCTCCTGGGGCGAGACAACACCGCTCAGATTACTCTTAGTGTGTTATAACGACATGCTTTTAGAGGTTACCTGGTGACCCTGCAGCACATCTACACAGAGGAGGGCTTAAACATCACCTTGATTAAAACGTGAGGGTTTCCGATCACGATGAGCAGCGCTTTGGCTCGAGTGATGGCGACGTTGAAACGCTTGGGGTTGGAGAGGAATCCCAGCATGCTTTGCAGTTCTTCACTCAGCAAGGACTCGTTGGATCGGACCTGGACCAGAGAGGAAGGATGAATCTGATCACCTCTCGCATTTATCCATCTGAGCTCTGCAGATGTTTGACCAGCTTCAAGTCCTGGTTACCGTCGATATGATGATGATGAGGAACTCCTGGCCCTGGAACTCCTCGACTGACCCCACCTTGACCTCTCCCAGACCCACTCTGTGCAGCAGCACTCGGATCTTCTCCACCTCAACACACAAACATCAGAGTCACATCTCACCACAGACAGACTGACGGTTCACTCGTTTAATCTAGTTTTCCTGAGCCTGTGACAAACTGCTTTCACAAGCACCGGAGGATAATAACATCTGCATGCATGGAGACAGATGGAGAGAAGCTGTGTCTGACAGACTTCATCCCCTCGAAGCCTGCTCTGAACCTCGGAGTTTGCTCACAGACACTCACCTGCTTCTTATACGGAGCGATGACGCCGATGTCTGCCGCTGAGATGGGGTTGTAGAGTCTCTTGGCGAGCTGGCAGCAGTACATCATGACCTGCACAGCTTCAGCGGGATTGAACCACGACGGATTATTGCCCTCTCTCATCTCAGTCCCCTTCAAACACACCAAACACACGTTCAACACACACACACGGCTTCTTCAGGTGTGAACGCTGCTGGGAGTCTAAACTCACCCGGACGCCGTGAAACACGAAGGGGAAGCCCTTAGTAGGAAGTTTGTTCCAGTGGCAGAGCGAGTCCACGACGGCCCTCTGAGAGCGAACACACAGCTCTCCGCCGTAAAACAGACGCGACGGCAGCTCCAGCAGAGCCTCATGGGAGCGGTAGTTATACACCAGCTTCGTCACCTACAAAACCACAAACACTCATTCAACCGGTCCATCACAACATCTCCTTCACCACAGCATGCTTATACATCATTTCTACTCATGCCTCAAGTGTGCAGACTTAAAACAAACCCTATATGCGTGTCAAGTTGTATCTAGTGTAATAGTTAATAACAGTGATGTGTGTGTGCTGTGTGTATTTATTATGTATAAACACACACACACACGTACATATTTATATGAGTATTTATACAATGAGTTAAAAAGGGTTTTTACCATAAAACAATAAGTTTAATACACCTTTAATTTTTTTTCTTCTTAAAAATATAAACAAAAAGTTTACAGTATAAAATATTTTTGTCCTTTTGTCACTAATATTTTTTTACTAATTTAAAACAATAAAAATGTAAAATGCTTCCTTTTTCTTTTATATATTTTAATATGTATAAGTCAGAATAAGCATGTTGTTTGAATATTTACATAAATATTGTGTTACACTGAATTTAAATGAAAATTACTCTTTACGTCTTTGATATACACGGAGGTCAAGTATTTGATCATCCTGTGATCTTATTTATAAATCATGGACAGGTCTACAATTTTCAGCATTGCTGCATTTTCACTGTGAGAGACAGCAGAGAGAACAATCCAGAAATCACATTGTATAATTGTTAACTATTTATTTGAGAATTAGTGTCAAATAAGTATTTGATTTGATCAGCCAGATTTCTGACCCTCAAAAGATACTTTTAAATATCCAGCTACACTCTGCTCATGATTCTAGATTAGTAGCACCTGTTCGAGGTCTAAGCTGTCATAAAGACACCTGTGCACCCCACAATCAGACAAAGTCTAAGTAGACACAGGCGCTGCGTCCGAAATCGCTTACTTCCCTACTATATAGTGTGTGAAAAACAGTGTGCGAGGTGAGTAGCATGTCCGAATTCATAGTATCTGAAATTCAGTAGGTGAGAAGTACCCGGATGACCTACTGCTTCAGCCCGAATTCTATAGTAGGCATACCATAAACACTTTCCTATCCCATGAGGCTCCGGGAGAGGAGGCGTCACATTAAAAAAATGGCGGAAAGCGGAGACGCGGCTCATTTTAAGTGTAAGCACCTCAGGAAGAAAACTTTGTTTATTGTGATTAAATTACACTTGTTTAAAACAATCTAAATAAACGGATGACTTATTAAAGTTTTAACTGGACATGTGACAACAATATGGCGGATGTAGTACGTCCAAGTTCCATTCATACTACCCCCATTCATACTATATAGAACGCACTGTTTTAACGGTCGGGTAGTACGTTCGGTTTTAAGTGTAGTACCTACTTAAGTATGCGACTTCAGACGCAGCCATGGACAAAACCAAAGAGCTGTCAAAAGACACAAGAGACAACATTGTAGACCTTCACGAAGCTGGAAAGGGTTACGGGGCAATTGTCAAGCAGCTTGGAAAAAAAAGAACAACTGTTGGAGCAATTGTCAGAAAATGGAAGAGGCTGATGATGACTGTCAATGTCCCTCGGACTCGGGCCCCACGGAAGATCTCTCCTCGTGGGGTATCAATGATGCTGAGAACGGTGAAGAATCAGCCCAGAACTACACGGGAGGAGCTGCTCAATGTTTCTCTGCGCTGGGGACAGGACGATTGCGCTGTATTAAAGAAAGGAGGAACGGGGACTTGTATTCTGACATATTGGGCAAAAACCACAGAACGGCTCCGTAAGAAGCATATCAAGGCTCTGGAGTGGCCTAGCCAGTCTCCAGACCTAAATCCAATTGAAAATCTTTGGAGGGAGCAGAAACTGTGGAACCGTCTGACCTCTGGGATTGTTAAAGGCTTCTGTAACGAGTATTAACAGTCTTTGACTCAAGTGATCAAATACTTATTTGACAGTAATTCCGGATTGTTCTTTAGATTCTGTCTCTCACAGTGGAAATGCAGCTATGCTGAAAATTGTCGACCCCTCCATGATTTCGAAGAGAACTTGCAAAAATCACACGGTGATCAAATACTTATTGACCTCACTGTAAATAATAAATGCACACATTCTGTAAACAAACACTTCTTTTGGATGCAATTAATCACGATTAATCATATCACAGAATTAAAAACCCCTGCTCTTTCAGTCTTTCCACAAAAACAAATCAATTTCTGTGGAGTAAATGGTCTTCTGTGGAAACTGACAACATGTCAGACGTCCTGTAAACAAAGCTCAAGCTGCATGTATCTCAGAACACGTCCTCTGTATGAACCCATAATGCCTGGTGAAGGCGTCTCTGACCAGCAGGGGGTTGTATCGTCCCTCGCTGCAGCTGTAGAGCGGTGTTCCCATCAGCCTCTCCAACAGAGACACGCCGAGGCCAAACAAAGCGGCCAGCTTGGACTTCACCACCGGCCCCAGCTGCTTGGGATCTCCGGCCAGCACGATCTGAGCCAGAGACACAGAGGACAGAGAGAATGAAGCAGTCTGCAGTGACCAGCGCTTGTACACTGACCCCGCTCGCTCTCACCTGTCCGCTGCTCTCAGAGATCAAACTCAGAGGGATCAGAGACTCGGGTTCAGTGGCCTGACCGGCCTCGTCCAAAAACACGTGCGAGAAATGACCAACACTGAGAGAACACACACACACACCCTGACCTTCAAAACAACTGACGACACATTAACATCACATGCAAGTCCATATTCTGATTATAGATTTTATCCAAGCATGATTACCTATTCCAAACCATTTAAATCTTATGAACCTTAATGAACACCGGTCTCACAGCAGCACAGGTGTATTTGGAAACACTGGTGTATGTAATGTCTCACCGCAGACCGATCTGGTAGAACATCCCAGCGCTGGAACACGTGGACACCACGACACGATGGAAACTGCCGTGCCTTACATCTTCTCCGGCTCTGGCGTACTGACGCAGCTCCTCCGGCATAGACTGAACACAACCACCACTCTCTTCACTATTTTAAATGATTTATGTCATGTTATAAATCCAGAAACAGGATATGATCTGAAACCACACTCCGTTAAATATGGACAAGTAGTGCAGTTAGGGTGTTTGACCCAGACCCTGAGCAGTGACCCAACCGCTGGGTCGAAACACCCTGGTTTACCCAACACTGGGTTTCTTTTCGAGTGCAGGGTTTCATCCCTCTCTGATGCGGAGGCGGACCGTACCTCCTCTGGCCTGCAGGTGGCATTGACGCGAGCCAGACTGGCCGTGTGCAGGAAGCCGCTCTGATGTAGACGCATGCAGACGAGGTCGGCGGCGCTGTTCGAGGGAGTACACACCAGCACACGACTGCAGGGGATCCGGTGATGAATCTGCACACACACACACACACCCCATCTGACCTCCGCTCACTCGCTGGTGAGATCACACCAAGTGTTTATTATCTTGTGACCAAAGCTGTCATTTCTCACTCTACACAATCACACAATATTGTTTTGGCGTCGATAAAGAACAATGCTGGCACATATATAATTTATCAGTTTACTGCTCATGCACAGCTTGCATAATTTATTCTTAACTACCCCTTCTGCTAAACAATCAAAAATAATTAAAAAACTGTTTTATTATACGTCCGGTATTCGTTCTGACAGCAGTGACTGAATACACTTTAGTGATGATTGAGCAAACGTTGTAGAACTGTTAAACGGCTCGTCCTCGCAGGTTCGAGTCCTGCTGTACCTGTAGGATAGCCTCTATGAGGGTGATGGTTTTGCCGGTGCCTGGAGGACCGAACAGAGCGTACGGTGTGGGGCGACATTCTCCGCTCAGGATCCGTTTGACCGCCTCTTTCTGAGCCGGATTCAGCTGAGCGTTGAAGAACTGGCCCGGGTTCGGGATGCGCTTTGCGGTCAGATCTGAAACACCACACACACACACACCCACCTGATATCACACAATGTCCAAAGGAAATACAGCTGCAGCAATATTTGGGCTAATGGACAAAGAGTCACAGGGAAAGGTTGAGCTCACACGCCGCAGGGAAAGAAACACAGGTGTGGTTTAAAGACAAGGCATCACTGTAATATATAGCACTAATTACACACACATATATATATATATATATATATATAAATAAATAAAAGGACATTTGTGCCTAAATGAGTGATGTTTGGATGTTTTCTCTCAGTCACCTGGTTTCGTTTGTGTGGCCACAGACACCATCTCTGCGGTCAGCATCGAACAGACGTCTGTTTTCTGGCTCTTCTCTTTCTCCTGACCACATCATCATAACAAACACTCAAACACATGATCATATAGCACTGACTCTGTGATGAATGAATGATCACGTCACCTCTTGAAGAGTTTGATCCTCGTCCCTCCACTCTCCGCTCCACTGAGGCGGCTGCAGCACGAGCATGCTGGGAAACAAAACTCCACCCAGACAACACCACATCTGAACTACTGCTTCTCCACACAAACCACCTCTAGACCTCCTTCACTAGTGAGCTGCTTTTCTTCATTTGTAATGAACACACTGCTAAACACTACTACTGAATGACTTCTGATCCCTCTCAGTTATACTGTACCGCTGAATGGGTCAATATTTGTGTTTGTCTATTTGTATTAAAAACCACACAAGCACCGTTTGCCCTTGAATATCTATAAGCAGCTGTGATGATACTTCTGTTCAAGTGTGCTCTTACTGTTGTCTCCGAAGTGTTTGACCTGCTCCAGAGCGCAGTGACACCTCCTCATGGTCAGTCTGCACAGAGCGGGTTATTACGTGAGATTGCTGGATTAATGGTGAAGCGATGGCTCTATGAGGAGCAGCGCACCTGTTCAAGGTGAACTCCACGTCCAGAGGTTCTCCCAGGTAGCTGCTCTGGAAATCAGCGTTCACTCGTAAACTCACGTCCTCGCCGTTGATCTGTGAGAGACCAAGCACAGAGCACTTGACTGACAGCTGTCAATCAATCACGACAAGGCTTTCACACCACGTCAAACACAAGACGACGTCATATAGATCTGCAACCACCAGCAGACACACGACCGGAGCAAAACAATTCAGCAATAAATTGAGCTTTAATGTTCAACAACCTCCAGTGCTTTCATTTTTCCCGAGCAAATCACTAAAGATGATAAAAACCAAGATATTGAGAAGCAAAAAGACTTCATTAAAAGTTGTATTCACATTAAATTTCAGGTTTTGTTATTTCCCAGTGACTTCCTTTTGTTCAGTTTCTTCGAAACCAAAACTTTACATGTGTTTTGTGTGTGTTTCAAAATTTATCTTAAGTTAAAAAATTCTGGTTATTTTTTTTTTGGTAATATTTAATGGCATGAATTTAAGGTCAGTTTTCTTTCTCTGTCTGCTCCGGTTTAAGATGATTATGACTTCATTTCTTGTTAAAAAAATAAATAAATAAACTGATCAAATACCTCGGTGACATAGGAGATGTACTCAATAACAGTTCCTCCACTACAGGGCTTCCTCAGGAGAACTTTATCACCTACAGGACAAACAAACAGCACAACCGGTTTAATTTCATCTACAAACAATTAAACGCCATTCTCTTCTTTCCTTGTATGGAGTTGTTTCTTCTTAAAAGCCTTGTTTTTTCAGCATGTACTGATCCTCATGTTGTTCTCACCTTGTATTTTTAATATATTATTATTTTATGAACAGTGTTGGGGAACGTAACACTATGATATTGCCTTACTCCCTAAAATAATAAGTAATTACGTTTTTTAGTTACCGTTTATGGAAAGTAATGCGCTACTTAATTTTGAGCTCCTTTTTAAATCTGCGCAGGGCTTCCTTGTTTGTTTTCAATATAAAACGGTTATTTTCTTTTTCAAATGTAAAAGCCTTTCACATTAAAAGTGAACCGCGTCAGATCAGACAGAAGATGTACGGTAGAGGACCGCTCAGACTGATCACATGAAGAACAGGACGCAGGAGAAGAAAGAAATCACTCAAATCAAACACAAATGTGTCATTTCTACTCCGCATGGACGAATCGGATCTTCGGAGGTCAGTAGAAGAGACACTGGGTACTAAGAAAGTATATTTGTGTTATTTTTTATTATTACTCTGAGTTTGTATTGATTCTGAGGAGCACTGGATAAATCCATGTTGATATTTAGTCTAGAACTACAGTGAGATCATGTTCACACACCACGCTCTGATTTCTCTCAACATGGCAACCCCGGAGCTGTCAGTCACTACATCAGAGACAGAGGAACTGCAGACACTTACTGATAAAAGTAACTTCTAAATTAAAAGTAATGCGTTATTTGATTGAAAAGGTGATCTGGACATGTAGCTTGTATTTCTTGTCATGGGTTACCCCCCCAAACACTGCTGATTGAGTTCATCTCTATTACAGTCGTGAAGTACGAGGGTCCTGACCGAGGAAGAGGCTGGGGCGGCCCTCGGCGAGACCCGGCACCTCCAGGTGTAGATACACCGCTCCTCTCCTGAGGATGGCGCCGGTGAGACTGAACTCCCGGATCTCTCTCTCGGCCTGCAGCTCCTCCAGCCACAGAAGAGCGGAGAAACGCCCCGGCATCGACGACAGGCTCAAGGGCTGCACAAACACAGATTAACTGAGACAGGGTAATACATCCAAACAATCCTGAGAGTTCTGTGCTTTTAAATAAAAAACTAAACCAAACAGGAGAACACAAGCTTATGAGACGGCAGATGAGATCTGTGTTTTTAGATGAACCACACGCTGCAGAAGACCCGATATACAACCACAACTGTTCCCAACCTCTTCATAATAGATCAATGAATTATTGACAGATTATCGACAGGCAATTTTAAAACTAAACTACATTGTTGAAACTAAGAATTGTGTGTTCTTACATTTGTATTAATATGTTAAATCAAGTGATTTTAGTGTTTGAATTATTGAAACCAATCCCAAGCCAAAAAAACTGAGTTGACTCTTTCTTTTGAGAGACAGTAACTTCATACACTGGGCACTTCTAGATTTAAAACAAGGGAGAGGATGTTTTCATTCACGTGGAGCTGTGTTACACTGCAGGAAAGATCCATTAAACAGAACCCAGAAGAATTAAATCCTCGGCAGTGAAGAGGACATTACCTCTGCCAGAGCCGGCTGAGCCATCAACACGTCCTTCTGACCTTCCACACAGTCCCTGAGAGCCTGAGGAACACCGTAGTTCCCCAAGAAGTTTGGAAGATGCCGGCGTGTCAGTCTGAGGAGGACCAGTGACCAGATGACAATGACAGCACAGATCTCCGACATCAGACACGGACCACAATCGTGGCCATGTTATAACCCAGAGGTCACCAACCCTGCTCCTGGAGAGCTACCGTCCTGCAGATTTCAGCTCCAACCCCAATCAAAGACACCTGAAGCAGCTAATCAAGGTGTTCTGGGTTACTTGATAATTACAGACAGGTGTGTTGGAGCATGGTTGGAGCTAAGATCGGCAGGGCGGTAGCTCTCCAGGAGCAGGGTTGGAGACCCCTGTTATAACACGTTATTCCTCCGTTTTAACTGAATTGGTCTACAATGTGTCCGTGAACATGAGTGTGTGGCCACGATACACTGTTATAATATGTTTTAGTAAATGTCATATCCTAACAAATATATCAGAACCTCAAACAGTTGTATCTCAGACAGATATTGTCCGATCCTAACACTCCAGACATCAGTGTACAGCAGACTGTGTGGCCCCGGGTGTCTCACCTGATGGGGGCCGGCGGGGCGGTGACCGTGAGCACCTGCAGGGGCTGCTGTGGCGGCGGTGGAGCTGTTCGACTGGAGTACGGCACGCTGGGATTGAGCAGAGCCTCCTCAGCGCTGCTCACAGACACCTCCAGACGTCTCCCGATGGTGAAGGAGGAGAAGTGAAGGAGCAGCAGCTCAGCCGAGCGGCCCAGAGTCCTGCAGGAACACACACACACACACACAATAACCTTCACTAATAGAGCCGACACACACACAGAGTCACTGCAGAGATGCACACAGGTGAGAAGACTGCACGGATCACCTACTCTTCTGTAGTTACTGTGAGGTATTTTTAAAATATCTCATTACCTTATAAAACTGTCCTCTTTCACAAAAAGGGAATAAATTAAAATGAACATCTTGTTCATAAAAATCAAGGTTGAATATATTTGGCCAAAACAGCATTATATAAAAGATGAAGTGCTTTGTGTACGATAATATTAGCTCAGTAAACTCCCTCTTCTTCCGTTTACAGTTTTTGAAGTAAATAGTAAAGAAAATAATATTCAACCAGTTCTTTCTTCACCCTTGTAAGACCCATAAAACACTTCTAGGAGTTTTCATCCGTGTTAAACACTGCAGAAGAAAAGGATCTGATAAATTGATTAAAAGTAACTTGTATTGTAAAGAAACAATATATATTATATTATAATGCATTCATTAAATTGACAATTGTTGTATTAAATTCTAATACAATTTCACAATATTAATTTTTTCCCCTCTATTTTTATGAAATAAATGCAGCCTTAAAAAAAGCAAACGATTCCACTTTAAAGACATTAAAATCCTTGCTGAACTCCGAGTATAACGAGTAGGAATTCCTTGATTTGTTCAGAATATTGTGCACACAAACAGATTTTAATAGAGTCCAGTTTTTATGCAGCCGGCTGATTTTTGTTCATGGTATTCAGTAAGGTTTTGCTAAATATGTTTTTTCCTTAAATATGTACAACTTCATTTTTTAACCACACTGGAATCAGCACTGTTAATGGACAAGCAGACTCAGAATGGATCAAATGATACGAGTGTGTTATCCCTCACCTGGCCTGACAGCAGACGCTCACAGACGCTCTCTCGCCGGGAGAGATCTCCAGATTGACCTCCAGCGTCTGCGCAGACTCTTCATCAGCACCGTCCTCCTCCTCGCCGGGCTCCACCGGGTCTCCTGCAGGTCTGCTGTTCTTCACAGACACCGATCTGAAGCAGAACTGCTGAGCCGAGTCCCATCCGGCAAACTCACAGCCCGTCAGCCGCTGGCGCTCGGAGCCGCTGTTCCTGAGAACCGGAGAGAAGAGAGACGCTTCAGGAGCAGGCACTCAGCAGTGTGGGAAAAAACACGGAAAACAGTCATACATACAGGATTTACTGTATAACGTGAAATATCACGGAATATGTCAACCTCTGAACTAATTCATCTAAAGTAGGTCATCACGATATTGTATCTGAGACTATAAACATACTATTAAGTCTATCTGTGTGAGTGAACGATGCAGACGTGGGGTTTTTTACTGCACACACACGGACGCATCTGCTGTGTCTGAAAGAACACATAAATACATGAACAACATCTCCAGGACTGCTCCGAGAGTCACTTCTTGAGCGTTTTCCTCTTTGATTTCAGTAAAACTAGCATCATATTGTACATCATATTCTTCTAGCATCCAGGTATTTTTAGCGGTACAAAACTTATTTTTCTGCTTGATATTGAAAATTGGTGTGTCTTATGTTATTGTAATGTATTTTCTTAACTACGAACACTCTGGGTTGTAGTGCACACAGTTTTACCTTTTACTGCCTGTTATTATCCTCTTCATTATTTCTCTATAGCAACTAACGAACCAGAAGCCTCAGCCATAGACTTCCACAATGAAGAATTAAAAAAATAATTCATTTCAAATTTTCCTGAAATTTAAAAGATATTCATGGCAACCCTATTAAAAGTAAAGTTCAGTTCAACTTAAAAGATATTGTGACAGAACTATAGAACGTACAGAATACTGCTACTACAGTCAAACAATTAAACACACGGCGAGAAGAAACACAACGTCTCTTGGGGCCTTAAACATGCAGTTTTGGTTAAACTTGTAACAAATTGATGTGAAATTCTAGAGGTTTCATTATTTTAATTAAACATGGTTTTTGATTAATAAAATGTAATTTGACAATGAGGAGTCAAAATTACAACACATTTATAATTAAATGGGAAAAAAAACATCATTTATCAGCTCCTGCGTCACACGTCGAGTCAGAAGTCAGTCAAAAAGCCATGAAAAATAAGTGGGAGCCAGTTATTTATGTTACAAAAAGCCATGGATGTGCTTCAGAAGACATGCGTTAACCCCCTGGAGGTGCACAGGTTAGTTTTACCAGGGATATATACGAGTTTCATAATAATGGCCATCCTCCAGCATTACCAAGCTCAGAAGAGCGGGATACATTCATTAAAAACTGTGTTCATCTGAAAGAAGGAAGTGAGGGGCGAGTAGTTTAGGGCGTAATTTATTTTTGGGTGAACTATTGCTTTAAAAGGTGACATGTTTTAGCTCTCAGAGGCTGACTGCTATGAACTAATCAAGCCTCAATCTGCACCAGACACGATCCCACCAAACAGGAAATATTTCATCGGGACTGCACAGCTCTGTATGGAGTTTTTGTTTCTGTGTAACTCACTGGACCCAGATCTGCAGCTCCTTCTGGTTTCCCAGTAATAGAGAGCCGAAGTGGCTATCCCGGCTGACCTGGAGCCCTCCCTTATCCTCCAGCAACCTCTGCACCTTGTCGTCCGGCACGTCCAGCTCTGAGGAGTCTCCACTGTCACAAACACACACCATGTGTATTACTGTGATGTTTTTATCAGACTCTCATTCACTGATGCAGAGACCGGTCTCTCCCAGTCACCTGTGCTGGACGGGCGTCATACACAGAGCTCTCCAGCAGTACAGAGACTGACTGCTCTCCACCATCACCACGTTCACCACGTCTCCTCGAGCGGGTCTGAAGCCCGGCGGCACGATCAGAGAGTCCAGACTGAAGTAGACGCTGTCCTCCACCACACCGCTGCGGCCGTGAATGACGCTCACACTGACCTGAGACACACACACAGAGCTGATCTAGACTGATTCACACAGGTCAGGACATCTCAGATCAATCCCACACTCACCCCGTCCATGCGGCGGTATCTCAGAGGAGAAACGGCTCGAGCCTGACTGCTCCATTCTGAGGGACAGACGGAATACTGCGCCAGAACCCAGTCGCCCTTCACCGGCTTGAACCCTACAACACGCACACACACAGCTTACCTTGGAAGCCCTTCCTCCAAGCTCTATCCTATTTTAGTTTTTCCTGGTCGCATAAAACAGCATCATACAAAGAACAGCATCAGTCAGTGAACCGCAGGACTAGTTAAACACTTTTAATATATTCCCAGATATAACAGCAGACTGCTGAGCTTCTGACCGTCACAGAGAGCCGATCGAGGGAAGTACGTGGTCTGATTGATGTATCCTCCGTCTCGATCACATGACGTCACTGTCCCAATCAGAGGCCTGAGTGTGTCTGTGTCCAGAGCCTCGGGTCCAGCGCTCTCCCAGGAGTCCTTGTGCCGCTCCACCTCAAAACAACAGACCAACATCAGCGTTTCCTCTTTAGAAACGGATTCCACCAACATGAGACACACTACGTTACTGCTGAAGAATACATTAACATGCAGATAAATAACTTTAAGCTTATGGTGATTAAAACATTATCTCCCTACACAAACCCGCAGTGTAGAAATATTTATTTTTTTATTCATTATTCTCATTTTAGAGAGAACTTTTTCTTTAAGAGTAAGAAGAGTTCAGACCAAACTGAGTTTCTTTCCCCTCACTTCTGAATGATGTGCTCTGTTACTGAGAATGTGTGACAGGAAGCGTTCACTCGTGTCTAATGAACAGGTGATTTCTGATTCTTGTGTTCTGATCTCACCCTGAGGGCCCTCCACTGTCCGTGGACTCCGTCCCGCACCGCCAGGGCCTGCACCGAGTCTCCCACACACAGCACCACCCCTCCTAGCACCACTCCTGATGTGAAGTACACGGCGTGATCGATCAGGCCGTAATCCACACACAGATGTGTCACGACACCGGTCCGCACCTGCCGGATCTGAGCCGCACCTGCACACAGCACAGATCTCAGCCTCACCTGCTCAAATCATGAACGTATTTATGAGTTACATACATAAACACCAACACAAAGCTGTTTTACTGAGAGAGAAACCAGGCTGTTTTGGGTCACCACTGACTCTCACGCAGTATTTATTTTTCCTGCTATTGAAGTCAGCAGTGACCCAAAACAGCCTGGTTAACTTTCCTCAAAATATCTTCCTGTGTGTTCTGCAGAACAAAGTTCCTCCAGGTTTGAAACTAGGATGAGGAAATGATGACAGGATTTTCATTTTTGGGTGATCTACTGCATTAAGCCCAGAATTTCTGAGTTAGGGACACGTCATTGAAAAAACATTTCAGATACAACGGACCAGACAAAGACTACAGATATATAGCATCTGCATTAATGGTACATTTTTCTGAAATTAACAAAATGATTGTTCTTTGTAATGCACAAAAAAAACAAACACAAGATACACGTAGAAAAAAAAAAAATTAAAAAAGTAGTTTGTATGTGTGCTGCTGTGTATATTTATTACATAATGTATATATTTCAGAAAAACAGGTTTATAAAATAAATGAATTTTTTTGTAAAATATAAGAATATACATATAAACACGTAAATACATGTAAATATTAAGAAAAACAATCATACTGTATGCGTGTACATTTAAAAATTATATATTATTATTATTATTATTATTATTGCCAACTTGAGGTACCAAAGATAATGGAAATATCAACATTATATGCAAAAAGGTGAGATCACATGCAAAGCACCATTTATGCATAAATAAATTGAAAATGAAAGCTTTAACAAAATTTAATTACAAAAGATAAACCGTTTTATGAACTGTTTTAACAGCTCAAAGATTCTTGGAAAATTAAATAGTTTCGATATTTTTAATGAAAATAAAGTAATTTAATGAGTTTTTTTTTTGTATGCCCCAGAAGACATGCGCATCAGCTTCATTAGGATCATCACAAAAACCACAGCTTGATCTATTTCTGATTTAAACCGGTTCAAAAACACTTCAGCTGGGTAAAGTCTGTGTAGCGATCTGAACGAGTTTTCTCCAACCGTGTAAATTATTATATATTTAAAGGCAAATCCAAACTTTCCCAATCAATGTGAGCGACTGAACAGGTGAAGGAGTTTATCAGACTAACTGACCGGCAAAGCGCGGGTCTTCTGGCCGCTCCTCGTGCTCCTGAGCCCGGCGCCACAGCGGCGACAGCAGCCGCGACATCCAGCCCTGCACCACACTCACCATCACTGCTGTCTGCGACACACACCGCTCGATAAAACAGCCCCACACA
>JAUCMU010000145.1:18859-37226 GCA_032275025.1 Enteromius treurensis
CCTCTCACAACATACAAAACGAAATTATTGATACTCTGGCCAAAATGGTATTAAAAAAGATCAAAGATAATTATGACAAAGCAGATTACGCTGGGTTTTGCATTAAAAGTGATGGAACTAGGGACAGATGCAATGTGGAGAATCTGTCCGTCATGGTTAGATTTGTCTCTAAAGGCATTCCAGAGGAACACCTGATTGGTCTGCTTGAGCTCAGTCAGTTAAATGCTGAATTTATTACCACCCAAATTCTTGAGCATCTTTCTGACTCAGGCTATAGAGCAGCTGAAATTATCAGTCAGAGCTATGATGGAGCTGCTGTCATGAGTGGAGTCAGGGGTGGGGTTCAGGCCTTATTGCAAAAGAAGGTAGGAAAGGATATTCCTTATATCCACTGCTATAACCACCAGCTGCACTTGGCAGTGGTCCATGCAATGCAAGCAGAGCCATGTGCAAAAACCTTTTTTGATCTATCAGGATCACTGCACTCATTTTTTCACCGTCATTATGTGTCACAGAACTATAATGTTCCCTCCCTTAAACGACTGTTGGAGATCAGGTGGACAAGCCATCATGATGTGACCAAGTGCCTTGTGGAGAATCAGGATGCTATTATGAGTATCCTGTCAGAAGTTACAGAGGACAGAGCCGCTGCTATTGATATCTGTACAGAGGCATCAGGGTTATTGATAATGTTAAGGAGGCATAATTTCTTTGAAATAGGAAAATTTCTCCTAAAAGTTCTGGGTTTGTTGACGTCTGCAAATGTTATGCTGCAGGCTCATTCTGTTGATCTGTGCTGTGCTTCAGAAGTAGTCAGTGCATCTCTGCGGGCTTTGAAGCAGATGAGAGATGAGCGAGGCATTAACCAGCATGCCTGCACCAGGTGCTAAAAGAAAGAGAACAATGAGCTCACTGCTCACAGATAGTGTCACTATGTCCACTGTAGGCCATGCAGACGACTCCATGACTCCTTGCCAGGCTCTGAAGAGAGCTCTTCTCAACATTTTGGACATAGCCATTGTAGAGATGGAGACACGATTCTCCAAAAGTAATCTTGATCTCATGAAAGCAGTTAATTGCCTTGAACCTCAATCTCCCTCTTTTCTGGATGTTGCCATGTTAAGTCCTCTGCAAAAAAATGGCGGGAAGTGACAGTGACAAACTTTCCAATGAGATTCTTGTAGCAAAAATAATGTTGGAAAAATAATTAAAAAAAACTGATGATTATGGCAATGTAGAGTTTGTAGACCTCTCCACCGTTTGCAAATATCTACACGGTTATAAGAATGCCTTTCCTCAGCTCCATCGCATGTATGTGATATCATCTGCATCATGCGAGAGCTCTTTCTCCACTTTGTCTCATGTTCTTACTCCCTTCCGCCGCACTATACTACATGAAAGAAAAAGAAATTTAGTTATTCTGGCTCACGAGAAGCCCATAACCACAGGCCTAGATATGGATGCATTTGTTAGTCTTTTTGCACAGAAAAGCAGACGACTGATGCTTTAATAATTGTTATAAGCCATGCTGTGTACAGAACTAAGAAATAATAACGACAAAAAATACACAAAAATAAAACAATTATAAAAAAATATATAAATTAAATAAAAGACAAAAAAATGAAAGGGTAGATAGATAGATAGACAGACAAATTTAAAAAGTAAAAAAAAGAAAAAGAAAAAAGAAAACATAAATGCAGCCTCAAAAGGGTGCAATGATTGCACCCTTTTGAGGCTGCATTTATGTTTTTGTTTCGTTTTGGGTTTTTTTGCAATCCAGTGTCCTATTTGTGTTGGTCCCAAGCCTGGGTAAATGCAAAGGGTAGAGCATCAAACATAAAATCTGTAAGGCAAATCAAATGGATCAAATGGAAAGATAGAGATATGGATAGGGGGACTGATATGACGACAGCATAGTTAGTAAAGTTTTCTTTGCAAAGATGATTAGAGAAGCTCACCCACACTCACCCAAATTTTCTACATGCGCCCCCTACTGGGGCTGGCTAAATCCGGCCCTGCCTTGCCAGATCCATTTCGTGTTTGATGCCTAACGAATCGTCTTCAGATGATCTAATTGACAGTGCATGTTATATGTTGATATCTTTGCAACATTCAGGCCCAATCCCAATTCTATTTTCTACCCCTTTGCCTACCCCTTGCCCCTTAAAATAAAGTGGAAAGGGTTAAATATTTTCCCCTAAGAAATGGAACACCACTACCACACTGTTAAACGTCATCATCCATTGTCACTATCTCCTAACATTCCGTCAGAGGACATGCGCCGATGTCAGTACCGTTCATTTACATGTACACATACGGCCATAAGTGAAACAAAACAACGCGCTACCGGGTATATGACATATAAATATATTCCCTGATATTGTGCAATTGGTGCTATCCGCTAGCAAACTTAAGCGATTTTTTTGCAAACGTTTCTTTACAAAACATCACTGCAAACACAAACATTAATATACATATAGTGAAAAATTGTCATAAAAATCCTTATTTATGGCAAAGATTACTTACATTTATGCGTTTGCTTGCTCGAGTGAGCGGTCATGTTGGAAATTTATCTTAGCCCTTCGTTTTAAGTGAGGTCTCGAAAAATCTTCGTTTCAAGGGCTATCTAGCCCTTCCCCTTACCCCTACCCCTCCAATAAAAAGAGAATTGAGACACCCCTAGCCCCTCACGTGAACGCGCCAAACGGAGGGGTAGGGTTTAAGTGTAGGGGTAAGGGGTAGAAGTGGGATTGGGCCTTAGTCTAAATATATGTTAATGCCAGTTTTGATCAGTTTAATGCATCGTTGTGGAGTCATTAACCACATTATTAGTTATTAAAAAAATCTAACTATTCATTACAGTAAAAGCACTCCAAACATTTTAAACAGTATTAAATGTTGAGCTCATACTATCAGTAATTTGAAATCATCCTAAGAACTCTTTAGTGGGATTGATGACTTTTTATTGATTGACTTTTCATGACTTTTATGGTTTCACTTGTAAATCATAATTGAGGGCCATAATTGCCCTCCTATCGATCTTTAACATAAAGTATGTTTGAACTGTCCAATTTGCCAGACAGTTTGTGAGTCTCATTGACTTTCAAAAAAAAAAAAAACTGCCGGTGAATCAATACTAGTTTAATCAGATGTTTGTTTGATTTGCTGTAATTCTGTGTATTTACAGAAAACACCGGTCTAACATCTCACTCGTCCTGGCATATCTAATAGAATATCACATTATGGGTTTAAAACAGATCGAATAGTACAAAAAAAGTAGAATGGCATTTAAGTTGAACAACGAACATGTATTCTGCAGACACACAGTTATCAGACAAAGGTGGGATACAGCAGAGGTTCAGCTCATTGTAAGAGCATCGATCGAGTACTTAAATCACTCTGGAGGAGAGAGAAAGAGAATAATTGTGAGCATCAGAAAGTGCAGAGGACAGCAGCACATTCTGCCTCCTCTCTTATTAGTGCACCAGCGGGTCAATAGGTTTATTAACGAGCCGATCTGTGTGCATCCGCAGGTGATCGAGGACTGGAAGTACGTGGCCATGGTGGTGGACCGTCTGTTTCTGTGGATCTTCGTGATTGTGTGTGTGGTGGGAACCCTGGGTCTGTTCCTCCAGCCGCTCTTCCAGAGTCAGACCAGCCCCGTCCAGCAGCCCGGCGCCGAGTCGGCCAAACGAGACGGCATGTGATCACAACTCAGGCTTTATATGCTGTATATATACAGCGGTGGCCAAAACGAAGTTAATTAATAAAGAAGTTAATTTATAAAGACAAAGATAGAAAGAACTGCCTTAATACTAGTTTTATCTGGTGGAAATATCAGTGTTATAATAATTTTGGCCACCTCTGTATTTGTATGTATATAACTCAAAGACATGAAGCTCTGATGATCTGAGCTTGAAACTCTGATAGAGACACAGTCGCTGTGCCATTATTGTATTATAATGTCACTGCTGAGCATTTTCTTCACGACCTGGAATATAATCACAACATCAAATCAAACCCAACAGAACTCTTGATTGTTCCCAAACAGCTTTCACTCTCCTTGTCTGCCATTGGTCAGAAACAAGTTAACCCCGCCCCACCAACTCTTATTATTGGTTGAGCCACTGTTAATCACTTTTTCACTTTTCAGGGAAATAAAGCTACGACTGGCTCAACGTTCTCTTCATATTAAGCCTGGATAAGATTATTTAATCTATCTTTTTAAAAAATAATAATAAAAAAGTGTACAATTTACTTTGTAGATTTGTGAATGTATCGGCTGTTTAATATTTTCACTTAGATATCGCTAGTAAATTTCTAGAAGTTATGTGTAACACTTGATTAAACAAGGATTTTTGAGGTCGAGAGGTTGAAATGGTATTTTCAGTAATCTGTTTTATATAGCAGTGGTCTTGATAGATTCTTGTTGTAATATTTAATCACGTTTGCAGCGTTGGTGTGTCTGTTCTTGTCTGAAAGCATGATTTGGCTGATTTTGGAGATGAGGGATCACCTGCTCACCTTGTCTACTCAAGCTTTTATCAGCTGTCATTTTATTTCTCATCTTCTGTGTTTCTCCTTGTGTTCACCTGAAAGCACATTCAGATCTGAGCTGAAGTGAGTCACTATATGTACAGCGCCACCTGCTGGCTGTGTCTGTATCTGTCACACACATTGGTCCATGATGCTGGATTTGTTTGGTGCTTATTTAGTGTGACTTCTAATCCACAATACAGTGCATCTCTTTCATTCACAGCACAGACTAGCCTACCATATCTCTTTATACAGTGTCCAGTTTTGTTATATATTATCCACACTAAGATTGAAACACAGATAGATTTAGCAGTAATACCCAGGTGATGAAGTTCTGACAGGTTTTTGTGTTACACTAGGCATAAAATATGGACTACAGGATGATCTTTTATTCTTTCTCTGAGGTTTAAAAACCCTCCAGTCTCTCAACCAGTATTAAATGTGTACTTCATGGTGAAACCATAAAATCCTCTTCTTTATCATGTAACAAAATCATATAAATATGACCCTGCATCATACGCATAGTGTTTTTAAGACACATGTCGAGTTTGTAATTGGAATGACGGGAAATCCATATTAATATGAGTTCACCCTAGTTTAACTTAAAAAAAAATAAATAAAATAAAACACAAAACAAAAAAACATTTAGTTCAACTTGTGGTTTAATTTTGAGTGTGTTTGCTGTGTTGCACCTAGTATCTGCTGTTTATGGAGAGCTTTGCTTTCTCTCCCTTTAATTCAGTTATACTTTATTAGCTGTACAACACAGTGTTGCCAAAGAATTACCAAATATATAAATAATAAAAAGAAACAATTAAATAAACAACAAATTATTAAAAAAAACATTTTTAAAAAATCCATCTAAATAAATGGAAGACAAAGTGAATCGGTTTAGGGTGAATCATGTTTATGAACATAACTTCTAGTGCAGCTGTATGGTCCAGGTATGAAGGGCATTTTCTCTGTATCACTACATTCAGGAAATGATGGAATCAGTGCTTCAGATCCGGCGAGAAATGTTTCCCTCACCTGCGATATTTAGGACAAAACAGCAGAAAGTGTCTACAGATCCTCTGTTCTTGCCTGCTCTCATGGAACTGTATATAAATAGTACGTAAAATAAAATAAAAAAACGAAATCTCAGGGTACTAATACGGAAAATGGGCTTTGGCGTATATATGACACGCGCGTGTGGCTTGTAAATAACCGCGTACACATGATACGCATCTACCCCAAACCCCTAATCCTGCCCATAGCGTAGGTTCCTTATCAATACCACACGTTCGTGCTTTTATTTAGCTATTTATACACACTTTAATGAGATCGGGGAGTCTCTTGCTCCGTCCATGTGTGTATGTGTTCCTCTCTCTATTTCTAAATCATGGTTATTCTCTCTCTCTCTCTCTCTCTCTCTCTCTCTCTCTCTCTCTCTCCCCTCGTCTGGACTCTGTTTGATCACTCTTCTATCAATTCTCCGGATTGTACGATGAAAACCAGATTTCTCGTCATTTTGTACACCTGCTACTTTTTTCTTCTGTCTGGTGAGTAAAGCAGGACTGACCCTCACATCTGTGGCTGTTTATAGAAATGTTCAATGTTTGCGGTTTATGATGGACTCGAGCGCTGATTTCTAGAGCAATGACATATATAGCGGCAGAAATATTTAAATGTTTTCAATAGTTCAAAAATTCGTCGGTCAAAGGAGAAAGTCCGTTTACAGCTGATACTGATAGTCCGTGACAACATGCCCCAATAGCGGCGCACACTGTCACAGATTACGGGGTAAATTGTCACAAAGAAACCGGACATTAAACAGCTCTTTACGAAAAACGTTTAGCGCGTGTAATAAATCCACTAAACCGGCGCATTCGCAAATAAAATGAATGTTTTTATCATGTATTCCTGGTTCAGTCTCAAATCTGACCTCCTAAACTGTTTTTTATTCATTTGTAATCAGGATTATAGTTAAAGATTAATTTAGGATAATTGGGACATTTCCCCAGTAAGCTCAATGGCAAAGTCTCCCAATTCTTCTGTATTGGATCAAAACTAAATAAAGATATTAATTCTGGTTACTATAATGTTCGGACATTTGAACACTATCTCGATCCATTGTCCGCTTGAAATAAATAACTGTTGTATTCTTAATTTGCTAAATTAATATATATTTCCCGTAATGAGAAAGACGTGTTTTAGCAGCTTCAGGACCAGATATAAAAGAATACTACAGTAATATACTAAATACTATAGTGTTTTTGAACCACAGTAAAGTACCTGCATTAGTTGCTGTGGTGATATAACAACTATAGTAAAATAAACTAATGACTTTATCCAATACTGTACTACAAGTTTACTACGATGTTATACAGCAATATACACTAGTTAACTGTTGTAAAAATTAAAGTATACTACAGTATTCATGATCAATTCACGATAGTATTATTGTTAATACAGTAGCATTTACACATAATACACTTTAGTAGCCTATGTGTTCTTCTGAAGCAGTGGAGATGATGTTCAAGATAACTCCGATGGAAAAGTGTCCCAGTTTATCTGAACTCTCATGTATAGGTTGAATCAAAACAAAATCAAGATATTGTCAAGAAAATTGATGCCAAACACTGTACAATGTGTGGAAATGATTGCCTGCTCACGATGAATCCGTGTGTATTCTTCATTTGCTAATATTATATCATATATCATATTATATATTGAGGAGGAGGACAGGTTTAGGGGTGGGTTAAGGTGTAAGTAAGGGATCAACAGTGTAACTGTACATGTAATTACAGAAATTAGTTACAGATGTAATCACATCACAAAACGTAATTACAATGTAAAAACACGTATAAATGCATTGCGTCAAATGACTCTTGAGCTCCTGTCTCTGCTCCACACTCAGGGGTTTGTGGCTCTGAGGCCGAGCACAGGCTCTTCTCAGTCATCTTCTCCAGTTATAACCAGTACATCAGGCCGGTGGAGAATGTGTCTGACCCCGTCATCGTCCAGTTTGAAGTGTCCATGTCGCAGCTGGTCAAAGTGGTAAGTGTCTGTGAACAGATGCAGGGTTCTGAGGGATCTCTGAGTCTGCTTCTCTTCTGAGAGCGCTTCACCTCAGACACACATCCATCCGTCAGCGGGAACAAGTGCATGATCTGCTGAATTTTCAGGTTTCCTCTCATCTTTCCTCAGTCATGGAGAACGTCTCACTTCTGTTAAATGCAGTTTATCGTCTTTCCTTCCTTATGTCAACTTCTGATGAACTATTCGATCTTTTTAAGGCTTATATTGTCATAGGTGTTAATATAATGAATGTAAGAATGTAAGCTGAGATCATTAATTCTTCTGACCAAATTATACTTTAAATATATGACTGAAGTATATATATAAATATATGAAATATAGTACATGTGCTATAGACAACAAAGAAACGCTATTTTATGATCATTCAGATACTTTATTTGTTAGATTTTCAGTTTCATTTTAATTATGTGTCATTTTGTTGTGCCTTTGTAATTTTTAGAAATGTATTAGTTTATGTTGTTTTTGAATATGTCTATCTCTCTCTCTCTCTCTCTGTCTATATATATAATTTTGTCACGATTGAGCATGTAGTGGTCTCACTTCTCAGCTGGCAAGGAGGCGAGGAGACAGGAACTCTAAAACAAAAACAAGATGAAGAACAGAGACACAAGCATACATAAATCCACATAACATTAACAGCTGCCCCTGAACAAGACACTGGGCATGGTTTAAATACACAGACTAATCAAGACATAATACGAGACACCTGGAGGACACAGCTGGTAGGGAATGAACACTGAAGAGAGGGGCGGAGTTACAAACAGGGCAAAACACAAGTGACAGAATGAAAACAAAAACAAGCACATGGACAGACACATGACAAATTTATTCTAAGATCAATTTAGCCTTAATTATTTTAGTACATTAAACTAACTGTTTGGATCATGGTTTAGTTTTAGTTTTAGTCAACTATCCTAACTATTTTAGTTAACTAGCCTCATGTTACTGTGGTTTCTAGTCATGAAATATATGGAAGGAAAATTATTTTATATTATTTATTTTCTAGAAATATATTTCAAAATATCCTCTCTTTTTTTGCCATTTTGGATTTCAACAGTCCAAGTTTTTGAAGAAGAGCTCGAGAAGCTCCTCAGGCGACGGGACTCAGGTGTTCCTCGCTCTTCATCCGAGAGAAGCTCATCTGTGAGACGCGGAGAGGACAGACGCCTGGAGAATGATTGCTCATGACAGCATCTTTCTTCTCTAAGCTCTGAAATATTAATCCAGAGTCGTGGTGTTTATTCCGCCGCTGGTGATATGTCTGTGACTCTCAGAGACTCTCTGTGCTCTTTCTTCCTCAGGACGAGGTGAACCAGATCATGGAGACCAATCTCTGGCTGCGACATGTAAGCTCCTGCATTATTCACACACATCTAAAGGTCACTGATTCATTTAGATTATTAGACACAATTGTCTCTCGCGGTCACTTTTTACACTGGCCGGAGCAGCAGGTGGAGCACATGGAGATGTTTGCTGCCGGGGTGAAGCTACAGAGTCTGAAAACAACATGGTTAGAGGAGATTATTATATTCATTTAGCCATTTCGTGAAAAATATAAGGGTCTGTGATCTCAGTGTTCGTCTAATGTTCATGTTTTATTACCTGAAGACTGGAAGTCAGCTTTAGATCTTATAATGTGTTATGAGAGTGATTATGTGAAGAGAAATAATTAAAAACTCTGTATGAGAAGGAACTCATAGAGCAAAGAGAGCATAACTAGATGAAGCACTCTGCCCTCCGGAGGAATTAATCAAGCAGTTTATTAACATTTAAATTGCAAATCAATAATCACTTTTAATCAAGCTAATTGAATTTAATACATAATTAATTCGCCTGGGTGGAAGCTGTGCATCTATTGATGTGCCACTTCTATTAAATGTCTATTCTATTCTGTTAAATGTATTAATTGTCTTGAGTTGGCTTTGGCTCCCTGAAATGTATTAAAGAGATCGAACGGGATTGATGTGTCCTTTTCTCTCGGTGAGGCTGTGCTGTTGTTTGGTCTGATTTAACCTGAGACGCTCTGAAGAGTAACAAATGAGAGCATGGCTCAAAGCCACGTCACTCTCCAGTATCTGATCCTGCTCGCTCCTTCAGTCTGTGTGTGTTTGCTGAGTAACACTGACTGGATGTTAACATCACACACATGCTACAAATAACTGGCTTTTATAGTGGTGTAAATCGGTGTAGAAACCATTTTTGGCCAAACACTTCATTTAAAGCCATTACATATAAAACATTTCACTATTATTTCAATGCATCATTGCATTAAAACATATGACAAACAGCCAGTTACAGCAAGAAATCTGCCCATATTATAATGTATTTTAACTTGCACTTTTATTGTTTTGTGAAAAGATGTAATGCATACTAATGTACGCTGTAAATTGCTGTAAAAAAGCCAATACTGTCTTCCATTATCCAAAACAATGCATTATAGGCAATATTACAGAACAATATCTTTATAATGCATCATACATAAAGGCTTTAAGTCAATTATTACCCAGGTTTCACTCAGTAACAAAGGAAAACAGAAATTTGAACATGAAATATCGAAGTACTCAAACCAGAAGTACTTCAGTATTTTTACCTCAGTTCTGACATTTGTCTCGCATTTGAAAGTTGATATCTTGCTTGATAAACTTGAAATTCCATGTTATAAACGTTTTTTTTTCAATTGTAAGAATATTCAGTACAATCTGAATTTTCCATGCACATTTTTCTCTCTTAATTTTGAAGTATATATCAAGCACATAAAACAATATCTTGCAATTGTTATTTAAAGTGCAGTGAAAAAAGAGGCAATTGTTTTCTTATAAATGCGCATTAACATCTTGCAATTCTGACGTTTCCTCAGAACTGCATGACATAAACTTGAAGTTGCTTGTTAAAAAGTCATAATTTTTCTGTGTGTTTATGCTTTTTCTAGATTTGGAACGATTATAAGCTCAGGTGGAATCCCAAGGATTTTGGAGGCGTTGAGTTTATCCGTGTGCCGTCCAACAAAATTTGGAAGCCAGACATTGTGTTGTACAACAAGTAAGTTCTCCGTTCTGATCCTCGTTTCATTATTTTTTATACATAAATACATTTGCGGTACTCTCCCATAGTGCTGTCAAACAATGAATCATGATTAATTGCATCCAAAATATAAGTTGTTGTTTACATGATATTATTTCATTTATTATGTATAATAATATAAATGTAAACATAAAAACATAAATGTATTATGTTTGATCACTACATCTATTGATTGCAGTTAATAGTGTTCAGTTAATATATTACATATAATTATTTATAATACAAATGGTATGAATACAAATATAAACATAAATACATGTAAATATTTTCTAAATATACTGTATGTATGTGTATTTATGTATAAATAATAAATATTCTCAGAGCACACACACATATAGTTTGCGAACAAAAACTTTCATTTTGCATGCGATTAATCGCTATTAATCGTTAGAATTGTGAAAAGCGCTATGCAAATAATCTTAGTAATATAAAATGTAAGAATAAAGTAAATACATGTAAACATCTTCAAAATATGTACTCTATATCTGTGTCTATATTATACGCATAATGAATAATAAAAGTACACATACATGTAATCAAAAACGTTCATTTCGGATGGGACTAATTGTTTGATAGTACTACTCACCCATTCACTGCTATTGAAGACTTCTGCTCCTGATAAACCCTTCAATGTAAAAGAGGTCCATTCTGTTACATCTGTTTCTGTTTCCAAACACACAGCGCAGTCGGAGATTTCCAGGTGGACGACAAAACGAAAGCTCTTCTTCGCTACAACGGAGACGTCACCTGGATCCCGCCGGCCATCTTCAAGAGCTCCTGCAAGATCGATGTGACCTTCTTTCCCTTCGACTACCAGAACTGCACCATGAAGTTCGGCTCCTGGACCTACGACAAAGCCAAGATCGACCTGGTGCTCATCGGCTCCACCATCAATCTGAAGGACTTCTGGGAGAGCGGCGAGTGGACGATCATCGATGCGCCGGGATACAAGCACGACATCAAGTACAACTGCTGCGAGGAGATCTACACGGACATCACATACTCGCTCTACATCCGCCGCCTGCCGCTCTTTTACACCATCAACATGATCATTCCCTGCCTGCTCATATCCTTCCTGACCGTTCTGGTGTTTTACCTCCCGTCCGACTGTGGAGAGAAGGTGACCTTGTGCATTTCCGTTCTCCTGTCGCTCACGGTTTTCCTCCTGGTCATCACCGAAACCATCCCGTCCACATCTCTCGTCATCCCTCTGATCGGAGAGTACCTGCTCTTTACCATGATATTTGTGACTCTGTCCATCGTGATCACTGTGTTTGTGCTCAATGTGCATTATCGCACGCCCAAGACGCACACCATGCCCAGCTGGGTCCGAAAGGTCTTCCTGGGTCTGCTCCCTCGGGTCATGTTCATGACTCGTCCTGAGAAAGACCCGGAGAGGAAGACCAAATCTAGCACTCTTCATGCTTCCAGCCAACAGACGAGTCTTCCGCACCGGCCTCATCTGCTCCTGTGCACCACCGAGCTCAACAACCTGAGCGAGGCTTCCCAGACGGCGCCTGGCTTTCTGTGTCGAGATGGACGGTGTGTGTGGAAGCAACCAGGCACCAGTGCTTCCTGCGAAGGACGAGAAGATGAAGGGAGTCCGTGCTCCAGCTCCGAGTCCCTGGACGCCGGGTTTATGTGCATGTCTCCACAGGTCAGAGACGCCATAGAGAGCGTCAAGTACATCGCCCAAAACATGCGTTTACAAAACGAGGCCAAGGAGGTGAGAGCACTGACATCAAATCATATTACATCAAACGGTCTAATGCAGTCAAACCAGAATTTAGTCAACTTGTCTTACGCTTTCAGAAATATTTGATGAAAAATTAGGGGTGGGATGATAGATTCAGAGATTTTCAGAATGTATTGTGATTCTGTAGAGTCATCTGCTGCTCAAAACTAAGCTCAGAATTGTGATACATTTGGAAAATTGTGGATGCTGAATCATGTCGGAAAACTTTGATAGAAAGGTATATGATGGATTCGGTTGGATATTGTTTGCATTTTATCCATTCTGATTTTGATTTTTTTTTATGGATTCCAAATTTTGATTCCAATGTGGAAAATATATATAAAAATTTTGAAAAGGTCATGTGATGCGATTTTAAGTTCCTTTCTCTTTTACAAGCTGTGCATAGATCAGATCCCTGAAGTTTCTGTGTAAAAGTTATGACTTGTCCATATCCCCCTAAAACGACTCGTTTAAACACGCCTCCACACAGAATTTATTGAACCATTAGACAAGAAAAAAAAGAAGAAAAAGAAATTAGTTTGCTTATGTGTTTTTGTTGAGTGACCCATTAGGCTTTTATAGCTCATACAGTATGATTATAGTAAGTATAGAAAGTAAAGCTCCTCAAAAGATGCTGATGATCAGATTCTTCTAGAAAATCATTGATGCGGTGCTTCAGTCCAGTAAGAGTTCATTTAAAGATAAGACCAAAGCTATTCTGACGCTTACTTCATTAAAATCAGTCCAGATCTGACTTGAGAAATGTTTCTAGCTTTTACTGGATAAACAACCCTAAACTATCCGTCAGACAGGTTTAACAGCAAAGTTTGATCATTTAGAGGCCTTAGAAATGTGCATGTCAAATCTTACCCTGTTCCTGTCTTGCTCTTCCCACCCTCGTCTCTAAAGGTCCAGGACGACTGGAAGTATGTGGCGATGGTGATTGACAGGATCTTTCTGTGGGTCTTTGTCCTGGTGTGTATTCTGGGAACGGCTGGACTCTTCCTGCAGCCGCTGCTGATGGGCGAGGACATGTGAGGAAACACAGCATCTTAAGAGCCGCAATCTACTTCACAGCCACCTTAACTCAGCATTTTTATGTTTTGTTTAATTTAGAATTGAATTAAATGGCATTAATTGACAGGGTGGTTGATTCCAAGACCTTTAAGCGATTAAACAGGGCAGCCAAAATCAGGATCATCAATGGCTTACTGTGCTCCTCTGTCAATTCCTTTTTCCTTCAAAGTCATGCAACCCGGTGACATTGCATAAGGCTAAAAACATTTGGCTGACGACTGGACAGAATATTGGGCCTGTTGATGGAGGATCAGAGGCTTGTGCAACCAACAGTGTTGTCTTAAATTAATAGTTCACTCGAAAAAAATGGACATTTATTTTCCTTCTTTGTTTCACAAATCACAGAAATCCCTAAAAAGTAGTCTGTAGCTAAACTTGTGTGCTGTATTTTTGAAGTCTTAATAAACAGAGTGAAATTACATCTGCTCGCTGATAATCTTGTCTATCTAGTCAGATGTGTAAGAATGAACGGGTTCAGCTCATAAAAGACTTGTTCCGTCCATTTGAGTCCTTGTGATACGTGAAGATTCTTCACAAGTTCTGTTTCTTTGTTTCAGAGAAATATATCAGCATGGTGGGGTCTTTATTTCTGAATATTATTTTTTCAAATCTGACTGTTTGTAAACTCACACAAACTAGATACAGCTGCTGTTTATCGTCACATATGATCAGTTTATTACATTCAAATATTTTAAACATTAAAAATGCATGATTTTGAAAACACAAGATGTAAGCGCTTGGACAAATTCCCCATCTCCTTGTGTGAGTACAGTAACAGCTTACTTTAGGGTAAAGAGCGCCACCAGGTGGATCCTTTGAGCAAGTCCCTGGTAAAAATACAAAAAGAAAAAGAAAAGGCAAGTGTCAAGTCTTTAAAACAGTCAAAATGTTTTTCGAACATGTAATGTGTTCACTGTACACCTTAATAAATTCTTAATGTATAATATTAAGCCTTGACGCACATTTTTAACCTTTCAAATAAAGAAAGACTGAGAAAGAAGTTCTTCCGTTGTGTTGGCTGGCTGAAAATTATTTATCTTCAGTTTTGTGTCTGCCCCGAGCTGCTCTGACATCTATCACAAAACGTTTTTATAACACGCTGTAAATTACTGTCATGAACCTGTATCAACGTCACTGAAGTTAAAACAGCTTACAGCTTAAAGCCAAATCATTTGTTCTCTACATTTAGACGTAAGGCAAACTAGAGCCAGAAATGCTCTCAGAAACGATCACATTCATAACTTAATAGCAACAAGGGTTTCATAGTCAGAAACGGGTTAGATTCGTCTTTAAGGCTTGTTCTCACTAAATGCAAATGCTCAGTGAAATTCAGATTTTAGATAAAGCAATAATGCCTATGAATGCCTTTCACACCAGATCTAACTGGTGTTTCCCTTCAGTAAGTGGGTCTTATTTTATTTCCATCATCCATCATCATTTTATTACTCATTATGCATAAACTGGCATGTTGACAATATGTTACTTAAAGAATGAACCGACATAACTGCTTTATGAGTGTGATGAAGGGAACTGAGATGTGCGGATCTGTTTGCTAGCTTAATAATTAACAATAACAATAATCAAGGTCAAACAGGCAGGGTCTAAACAACGACAAACAGGTATAGAGAAGCCAATGTACAAGAATTGTCCAGAATACACGCAGGGTCGGTCGGTTGGCAAACAGAGTCAGGAAGGGGCAAAACAAAATGATAATCCAAAAAGGCAAGGCCGGGTCGGTACACGGGGAACAAGGAAAACGCTTCATATGGAGAAAAACTCACAATACTCTACAGGAACTGGATCATAAACGGGACCTGAAGTACACAAGATTTAACTATAGGGGGAGAGACAGAGAGACACACTTCATAGTGAAAGTCCACAGAACACTGACAGAAATCATAACAATGAGGAGCACTACGGGGAAGACCATCAGGGCTTTAACTAAGTCACATTAAATATTCTTACACTGTAAAATCCAAGAGTCTACCTTACTTATATATTCTTAGTTACCTTTACTTAGTTGTTATACTTACTAGGATTCATTAAGTAACAGTTACTTTTTGACAAGTAAAATGACTTGCTGCTATGAGTAACCTTTACTAAGAATATTCAAGTAGCCACAACAAAACTAATGTCATTAATAAAGCAGTGAGAGGCAGCCGTGCACTAATTTGTTGCTAACGCACAACACAACATCAGAGGAATAAGAAACATTTCCCCATGTCTGTTATATTTCACTAGTTGAATTAACTCATTTAACAAAGTTCAATCATCTTCAATGTTGAATTTTCAATACAACTGAACATCACATATGCCACATGAGATTTTCCTAAAACTGTTTTATTTTTTTTACTTACCATGATAGTGATTAGTGTTCCCTTTGGTTGGGCACTTAGAATGTTCTTTAATCATTATCAATCTCTTCCAATTAGTGCAGTGATACAACATGAAATCAGATTTGTTTTGGTTTCAAAGGAAGAAAAGCAATAAATAGGTTGCTGTTAGCAGGTGACCTATCACTGTATATTTTGAAGTACTTCATAATCATTCTGATATACTTTTAATGTTATTTATAAGTCACTTGTAAATTGGATGATTTGAAACTGATTTCGTGTGGTAATATGCTGAAGTCACACACTGACTACATCATTCAGCATGGGTATCACAACAATGGTAACAATTAAATTAAATTAAATTAATTTAGATTAATTTTATAAGAATTTTATTTGCCCTAGTGCTGCTGCTGCTGACACAAGACAACAAATTAAATTTGCAAACTAACACAACAACAACTGTAAAACAAAGCAATTGTGCAATTTTTTTTGCCGCAATGCACTCTGGGAGTCAGTGAGTAGCTATACTAAGTCAGTGAGTAAACCTAAAGTAAAGGATCAAGTACACCCTACAGTTATTTTTTAGTAACTATAACTCTCATTTAAGTAAACTATACTAACTAAGCATTTGTCAGTACAACATACTCCTTCTATTTCACTTTACTTAGTTTTTTTTAAGGCAATCGGTTTGCATGATTTTTTCAAGTAAGCTCAACTAATTAGATTTTACAGTGAACCAATAATGCTGAATTTATTTTATATGGCTTATTAGAATAGGTTTAATCAGTTTTTACAATGTATTGTTTGCCAATATATTTAGAAAAGAAAGAAAGTAACCATATTTTAGTCATGAAAAAAAGAAAAACAAGTGCATATTCTCATTCATTTAAATTCTTCAAGTCCCTCTTCTTAGAAATTTTCAAATCCTTTGATTGAGTTAGAACATGCAATCAATGCATTTGCCCTCCACCACATGCTGCCCCAGTGCTCTGACCAATCATAGAATGCACCTGAAAAAAGAAAGAAAGAAAGAAATTACAAGATGTTGTTTCATGTGCAGGTTATAGTTAACATCCACAGATATGTGTTATGACTTTGCAGTAGCTGGCAGGAACATGAAGAATCTTAGTCGCTGTCGTATAAAGATGCCAATTGCCTTTTTCTGCTATTTTCAGTGCATCATTAACCAGACCCCCCAATGGCTGCATCCTCTTTCTCTTTCACCATATTTCCATTTACAGGTCCTGATTTACTTAGTTCTAAGAAAATTTACATTACAAGTTCAACTCTGTCAACAACATGTGTCACCAAATGTTAGTCAGCATTCTTTTTTCTTACTTTTTTATTCTTCCCATAAAAATAATAATAATAACAAAATTGAATAAAAAAAACTCTCAAAATCCCATTTTATATATTCTCACTTTGGTTAAAAACGTTTTAGTTACAAATAAATAAAAAAAAATGCTTATTACCAATAAATGTATTGACATCTGTCAGTCCTTCCAGCAAGTTATTCCTTTCATGGAAACGGAGGCTTTATTTTTATATCTGAAGCTCTTCTGCCTCTCATGTTCCCAGAGAAGTCATTGTTCTGCCTGAAAGTTCTTAGAACTGCCTTGTCATTGTGCTCTGCTAATTAGTGCATCATTATCTTTAGTGAGATCACAGCAGCTCTAGCACCAGATATGCAGTTTAGCAGTGGAGGGGTACGTGAAATGCTCTTCCTTCTGTGAAGTGTATATTGATTAAAATTACATCATGATGTTTTGTGCCTATACTACCAATGGAAACTGACACTTTACACATCATTTTGTTTGTAGGGTTAAACAATATCTATACATTTTTTTAAAGACATAGTCAACATTTTATATGCTCATGATATTGCCCTTAGGGATGCAAAATAGTACAATTCTGGTTGATAAAATAAATACTTTAAGGGCAGGGTCTATGATTTTTCAAAAATGCTTTAGAAAACTGAGTCAGGCCGAATCCAAAAACAAACATAGAGCCAATCAGCAGTAAGGGGCGTGCCTATTCTTGATGTGGAGAGGGACAATAACCAAGAACGACAGAAAGCTGACGATGGGAGGTAAAAAAAACAACAAAAACAAAGAGAAAACTGTCTGTGAAACAAAATATTGGAGCAGCTTTTAAGCGCTGAGAGAACTGGAGAGGTTGCTTTGCATCTACTCTACATGTTCACGCACTCCAAGTCTTAAGGCATAAATCCGCAGCAACATTCCGACCTCTGCCTCTACCTCTGGCTTTTGTCTCGTAGACTTTGCCTTTAATGTCCTTGCTAATAATAAATGGCCAGTAGGAAATTTCTATATTTTTTGTCTTTTTCACACAAAGATGAAAATCTACCTGGGGCCTGTTTCAGAAAGGAGGTTAAGTGAAAACTCAGAGTTTGGTAACCCTGAGATAAGAGAAACTCTGAGTTTTCTGTTTCAAAAAGGCAGGTTTGTCAAACCCGAGAAAGCAGGGTAACTCAAGCCTGTTTCTGAAAGAGAGGTAACTATTA
>JAUCMU010000145.1:84676-103721 GCA_032275025.1 Enteromius treurensis
CTTCTTCATCTTCACCACCATCATCATCACCATTATCATCATCTTCTTCATCACCACCATCACCATCATTACCTTCTCCATCATCACCACCATCATCATCATCATCATCATTACCATCATTACATAACCACCATCATCATCTTCTTCATCATCACCACCATCACCATCATTACCTTCTTCATCATCACCACCATCATTATCATCTTCACCATCATTACCATCATCATCTTCTTCATCATCATCACCACCATCATTACCATCACCATCATCTTCTTCTTCATCGTCATTACCATCATTACATCATCATCTTCATCATCATCATTATAATCATCATATCTGCATCTCCATCATCATCACCATCATTACATCTTCTTCATCTTCACCACCATCATCATCACCATTATCATCATCTTCTTCATCACCACCATCACCATCATTACCTTCTTCATCATCATCACCATCATTACATCTTCTTCATCTTCACCACCATTATCATCATCTTCTTCATCACCACCATCACCATCATTACCTTCTCCATCATCACCACCATCATTATCATCATCATCTTCTTCATCATCACCACCATCACCATCATTACCTTCTTCATCATCATCACCATCATTACATCTTCTTCATCTTCACCACCATCATCATCACCATTATCTTCATCTTCTTCATCACCACCATCACCATCATTACCTTCTCCATCATCACCATCATCACCATCATCATGAATTCTGTATGAAATCTCTTTCAGTGTTTGGACAGAAGCAGGTAGAGCTTCACAAGTGTACTTCATTACTGAATACTGATCACATGACGAGTGTATAGTAATGTAATCAAGTACACGACATATTTCACCTTTGAGATGACTGTGGGAAAAAACTGGTTTGTGTTAAATATTACATTACATTAGCAAATCATCCATTAAATGTTAAAAAATGTTACATTCAAAGTAATACATTATTTTAAATAAAAAAAATTCATAATAATTGTATAACAAATGTATTTTACTATGTATTTAAAAATAATTTTGTAATAATTTTAAAAGCCAATGTTTTGCTTCTCTCTGTTTCTCATGGATCAGCTGATGTCTGATGAAGCTGACACACCTTCAGAGACAGCATCACCTGTACTCTCTTTCGGTCAGACAGGAAGTGACTCACATCTCTCATATTTTGCTCTGGTACAGAATCATCTGACTGTCACAGCCAGGGAAATTCAGAGCATGTCATAACAAATCAGTCTGTGGAAAACCAGAAGAAAAAAACACTACACACTCTGGAGACCTTATCTGTGTTAAGTTATTTATTTAGTTATATACGGAGATAGATTTCTTCATACAGAAGAGTCATAACCTGACGGATTCACGGAGTTTCCTATGAGTGTTTTCATTCATGAGTAAACTGAGTTGAACTTTACTTGAAGAGATTTCCATGAGTTCCACATCATAAATGCAGTATATTCTGAAGTTGTATACACCGTAAAACAAAACTCTCCTTATCATTTTAATCACAGACAATATTTTATTTAAAACCTAAACATGTCTGTAGGAAATTCATGAGTGAACTGATGTGAATTATCCTTTGCTCCATAAGGATCTGAACACAAATATGTAAGGCCAACAGGTGACCATAACTCTCGTAATATCTCAAACATATCCAAACTAAAGTTCGGAACGGTTTATGAATGAGCCCCTCAGGCAAACCTGGCTCTGTTTTGAAACTCTCAGCAGAAATGATATAACATGAGATGAGTTTACGATAAATCTGAGATGTTTTCTGGTCAGAGTCAAGCGTGACTCATTGAGTTTCGACACATTTTATCAGCTGGGTGTGGAGCACACTACACTCTTAAAGAGACAGTTCACACAACAATATCTCAGCAGTTTCTTTTAGGTTTTAATTCTTTATATATATATAAGAACATAATAACACATTTAATAAAAGTAGTCCATATGACTCTGCCAGGTTTTCTGAAGTATGATGATAACTTATGTAAATTAGTTTATTTGTAGCACAAAGATAAAAAGTCCCTGAAAAAGATTAAAATTATATATATATATATATATGTGTGTATTGTTTTTTTACACAACACAAAATAAGACACTTAAAAGACAGAAAAAAATCTCTCTCTCTTTCTCTCTCTCTCTCTCTCTCACACACACACACACACACACACATATATATATAATACATATTCATATAAAAGCTTTCACGTTTTTAATTACACTAGAAATGTAATTAAGGTTGACTCATGTCAGGTTTTGAAGTAACATGATAACTAAAACCTTTTCTAAACAACTAAAAAAGTAAAACATTGCCTACATGAGATAAGAAGTCACTATTATGCTTTGTATGTTTTATTTGATTGTATAAACTGGCTTCCATAGCTATTTGTGTTCAGTTCTTGCCATTGTATGAAAAAGAGCAACCAGTTCAACATTTTGTGTCCCGCAGAGGGAAGTCAATTGACAATAATAGCACTGACAATGCTACTGAACTGAATCAGGAGCTGAATCTGGGTCTGTTTGAAACGGATGAAAGTTACAGCATTACTTCCTGTTTCTTCATGTGAACCTGTGTTGTGTAAAGCTATAGAAACTAACGTGAAGCGAGATCAACTTTGTGTGCCTGCGTCTTTAAGAGACGCTCCTACGGTGACATGAGGCGGTGACGCGCCGCGGATTGTGGGCAGCAGTGTTGCCAAGTCCTCTGTTTTCCCGCTGTACTGGCATGTTTTAACTCTGTTGCAGTGGGTTGGTTTTATTTGCAGCAGTAGCCAAAAATAATATATATATTGCATGGGTTGAAATTATTGATTTTTTTAATGCCAAAAATCATTAGGATATTAAGTAAAAGTCATGTTCCATGAAATATGCAAACTTCATTTTGTATACATATTTTATATGTGTGTGCTTGCTCCAGGGTCATAACTAACAAAGTAAATCAAAATATACAGTATGTAGATAAATCAAGAAAAGAATAACTTGTGTATAATATAATAATGTTAGGGCGTTTAAATTTAAATTAAAGGTTAAATTAAATTAAATGTAGTAGTGTATGAATAAGAAAGTCAAGTCACCATTATTTACATAGTGCTTTTTATAGTGCAGCTTGTGCCTAATCAGCTTCGTGGAAATGATAGAAGAAATAGGGAAAATTGGAATTAAGGAATTAAATATTAAAGTTAAAAGAAAATACTTTATTAGCGAGTCAGAATTAATAAATAGAATGTAACTATTTTCCAGACTCCTGAACAGAAGGGGGAGATAATGCACCTATTCACGTTGGATGCCAGCCGCTGTTAAAAACCAAAAAAGAAGAAGTAGAACAGAAGAGTAGCAACGGTGCGGGGTTTATTGTGAAAACTTGGCAACCCTGGTGAGCAGGAAGCCTGTGCGCATTGATCGCTCGCGAAGCGCAGACACAGCACACGGTCCGCCGGAATAATGCGATTCTAATGCTGGGCCGCGGTCCGAAGCAAGGCCATCCTCAGCGCGGAACGCTCACCGAACCCCGGCCGGAACCGAGCGTAAGAACGGCGGATTAAACACAGCAGCGCGCGACGGAGAGAGAGAGAGTGAGAGAGACAGAGAGACACTGCCCAAGCGCCCAGAGCCATGAGAGAATACAAAGTGGTCGTTTTGGGATCCGGTGGCGTGGGAAAATCGGCGCTGACCGTTCAGTTCGTCACCGGATCCTTCATCGAGAAGTACGACCCAACGATAGAGGACTTCTACCGCAAGGAAATCGAGGTGGACTCGTCGCCGTCGGTGCTGGAGATCCTGGACACGGCGGGCACCGAGCAGTTCGCCTCTATGCGCGATCTCTACATCAAGAACGGCCAGGGCTTCATCCTCGTTTACAGTCTGGTCAACCAGCAGAGCTTCCAGGACATCAAGCCCATGCGCGACCAGATCATCCGCGTCAAGCGCTACGAGCGCGTGCCCATGATCCTGGTGGGCAACAAGGTGGATCTGGAGGGCGAGAGGGAGGTGTCTTCCGGGGAGGGCAAGGCGCTGGCGGACGAGTGGAACTGTCCCTTCATGGAAACTTCGGCCAAAAACAAAGGCTCCGTGGACGAGCTGTTCGCGGAGATCGTGCGACAGATGAACTACGCGTCGGCGCCGAACGGAGGCGACCAGTGCTGCGCGTCCTGTGCGATTCTCTAAAACCGAGCGCGACTTCTGGCTTCTCGCTCGCGTTTGTTGCCATGGTGAGTGAGCGAGCGAAGAAGGACGGAGAACGAGGACAAAATGCACGACAGACAGACATCGCCTGAAGGGAGAGCTCGGACCGAGACTGAAGTTCTGTGACGTCGCGGCCGACTTACGACTGTCGCTCGTGCGGGTTTGTAACAAAGTGACAGAGCTTTCGGATTGGGGAGCCGCCGCCTTAAAGGGCCAGCTAACCCCTTAATGAAAGCTCTGTTAGGCTGATGATACACCGGGTAACTTATTTGAGCAGTGACATTATTACTTGGGTTGAGCTGTATGTAAGTCTCAAGCTATTTTCAACTAATCAAGTTTGCAATGTAACTACAGCATGATTCAAGTAACGCTTATCCCTCTAGTTAAAGAATATTCCACTCCAAGCGCAGCACACATGAACTTGTCAACGTGATGTAAATGTAAAAAAAATCACTTGTTAAATATCTTTGCAGAAATGAATATATGTTCATAAATAAGCGTGTGACATGCGAGCGGTCGAACCGCTATTTTCTCTTTACTGTTATCGTTGGTATATTGTTGAAGTGTTTAATTCTAACGTTCGGTAATATGACTATTCACTATTAGCGATTTATAAAATAATTGGCAAAACATTGCAAATTTGAAATGGATAAAAGTGCCCGAGCAGTATTGCCTAATAAAAGTCCCCTGGTAAGACCGCTCAAAAGGTCATCCCTTGTATCATCAGCCTCACCATTTATTTGTTCCACACCTGTACGAGTGTGTTCTGTCGAACACACACACACACAAAAACTTATTTTGAAGAATGTGGCTAACTAAACAATTGCTACTCCCCATTGACTCCCACAGTATGAAGAAAAGAGTACTATGGAAGTCCATGGGGATCTTCTTTTGTTTTCAAATTGAACGACGGCAGAACTTTGGTATATTTGGTGTTATTCCTATAAGTGTCCTACCATGTCTTGCACACAACAAAAGAATATTGAAACCAGTGTTTACATGACAGAATACTTGAATGTTCTGGGATTATAAATAAAAAAAAAACTATATATATATAGACAAACCGACACGTTTAAATCATAGGCACTTGAGGGGTTTTGTTTTCTGGTGCCAGGCTGTGTGGTGTGGTGTTTTGCAACGCAGGCGAGCGCTAGTAATTAGTTTTTGTTTTGTTTGTATTTTATTTTGGAGGTGTGTCGCAGGATTTCTGTACTGTTGAGCTCCTCAGGAGGAGGACCTGGGATAACGGATCACTCTTCAGGAATTGCAGCACACCATTGATGTCAACACAAGTGTCTTGCACTCGCAACTGGAACTTAAACCCCCAAAAAACCCAGCCGCGCCGGAGGAGTTTAAAGCGGTTGTGTTTTCGCTCGTGGACTTGGAACCCCTTGTTGTGAATCGTTTTGCTTTCGTTCGCCGGATTGAAACTTCTTTCCCCAGTTCTTCTTGAGGACTTTACTGTTCTGACGCCAGGACGCTGGAGCTTGCGCGTCGAGTGCCTTCCAAAAAGCTGTTCGAGTTTAGTGCCAACCTGCAAGGAGTCTCGGTTCAGTCCTTCACTGTTGCGCTTGCTAACGGTTCGGGGGTTAACGACGTTTTTAAAGGCCTACGACAGTTCTCTTTGTTTTGTTATGAGTGATTTTGGCTTTTTTTCTCCAATACACAGGTACTGAAGCCCCCAGACTCAAACCACAAACCACTGTCTGTTTGAAATCAGATCTTTTTGTTATTTTCTTTTTAACAAATGTGATGTACCATTGAATTCTAATCCGATTGTACGTTTAATTTCAGACTAGCTTTTTAACAGCGGTCTGATTGTTTTAACGAGACTTTTAATACATGCATTTTTAAAAAAAGCATCATGTGCAGTGTTTGTTTGCCCTCTTTTCATTCGAGAAGCCTGGAACTGATCCCAAAGCAGTTTTATTTTTTGTAATACTTTGCAAAGTTACTCTGACTGGCAGGAGACGGGCCCCTGGCGTTACAGTAAGGGCCCGTGTTGTATAAATACTAAACTGGAGATGACTTGAAGACGCATGCAACAGTTTCTTGTGCAACAGATGTTTGCTCGAGGTTTAGAAATAGCCCTTGCTGTTTGGGTTGCGTTTAAAATCAGGCGTTGCCCCCTGCGTGTAATTACACACGCGTGAAGTGGACTTCCCAAATGGCTTAATGTACGCTTTTGAGGGAAATACTGTGTTTTTTTCCCGTTCAAACCGCAGGGATTGTGGGTAGTTGTCTTGCCGGGTGGAGTTGGATATTTTTAGACGCTTCTGCCTTTGAAAAGCGCTTGATTTGTGATGCTTTAGCACTTTCTGTCGGTCAGTGTGCTGTATTCACCGGACTAAAATCAGAGTTTGCTCTCCCTCGTGTCGTCGTGATGTGTGCCGGAGAAAAGTCACACAGGTTTGGAAAGAGATGAGCTCCAGTGTAAATGACTGAACAGTCACTTTTAAATGAGCTGCCCCTTTAATGATTTCGATCATGAATGAATAAGGCCATCCTTTACTCTCCTTCAAGTTGTTTTAAACCTCTGTGAGTTTCTCGATCACACGTATAATAGATAGTTTTTATTGTATTCGTTATACCTTTTAATAGTTTTCAACATGACATGGCTTAAAATACTACTAGTACTGTTGATTACAAAATACATTTTGATTAACATGGCTGAGCAAAGCATTGGTGGTAGCAGTATGTCCCTTTAATTGTAATATTGATAACACGCTGTCATGTTTAAAGCTCCCTGGTTATTTTCTCCTTTTTCTTTCTCTTAGCATCTCTCGATAGTGAGTTTCACTTCCTCGGCAGTTGGCCAGCATGTGATGCAGTGTTTGTTTTGTTTTTTTGGACTAACAGGAAGTTCTGGTCAGCTGATCTGTGGTGACTCGGCAGTCACAGGTCTGCTGGGGTCACGTGATCTCGTCGGTGTGAAGCCTGCATGTTTTAGGTGATGAAGATCAGCGTACGATCCTGATTAGACTGCACCGGCTTCTATCGATTGGTCTCTGATGGAGCTGCAGTGTTCGGTGTCAGATGTTCAGAGCGTTGTAGGAAGTGTTTGAGCGTGTGTGGGTGGTGTTTCTTCACGTCTCTCTCCTGCAGCATTCTTCTCATCTAGCTATGATTTTCAGGCTCTCTTGTACCCCTTCGCCACCTTAAAGGGACAGTACACCCAAAAAATAAAAATCCTGTCCTCGTGTTGTTCCACACCTGTACGAGTTTCATTGTTCTGTTGAATTCAAAGAACAAAACACTTGATTTCCATAGAATGGGGGAACTTCTACAGAGATCAGCGAGGACAGAACTGGGTGAACTTTCACTTTAAGTACTTGTGTTATTGGTGTCATGACTCCAGACTAACTGCTAAGGGTTTGGTAACGATGTCTTTAATGCACTTATCACTGAGATACTATTATAGTTTTTTCAGTTTTTTTTTTAAATTATTATTTGTAAAATATAAATAGATTTTTAATAAGACCAGATTTAGATAAAGATTTCTTTTTTCTTTTTTTTTTTTTAGCCAAAGACCAATTTTAAAAGCTTGTAAATTGTGTTTGTTAATTATATGTAGTGTTTGAGCCGTTTTCTTGTCCTGGAGCTCTGGCATGACACCGATTAACACACCAGCGGTCAGTCATGGGGTCTTGTGACGTCTGGTAATGAACTCACATGACACGTTTGCGTTGGTAATCAAAGCCGTGTTTGTGTGTGACTGCTGCACACTGTTCAGTTTCTGTAGCTGATGCTAAGGTGTGGTTTGTCTGGGAAAACCCTCAGATTCCAGTCATTGTTGTCATTCCTGCGCCGGGCTTGTCTGAGCAGAGCTAGGCCTTCTTCTGCTGCAGGCTTTGACATGATTATCTCATTCATTCTGTGACTAGAGAGAACAGAGACTGAGAACAAGAGCTGTGGAGGAGAGTTTTACTATCTCTCGTTTGAGCTCTCAGTAGAGCTGTGGCTCCGTACAGCAGTTTAGATGGAGAATAATCTACCTCTGCACACACACACACACACAGAAAGTTTCCATCTGCAGCTGCTGCTGTGTTCACTGGGTTGTAAGCTGCTTTCACACCAGGGAGTTTTTTATCTTTTTAAAAATATATAAGATATTTATATTTGTGCCACACTGTGAAAACACACACACATATTAGTGCTGTCAAGCAATTAATCCCATCCTAAATGCAAGTGGATGTTTAATGTTTACTGTGTATGTTTATGATGTATTTATGAATACACACACACACACACATGTATATTTTTAAAAAAGTGTAAAAGTTTCAAATATATCCTGTGTGTGTGTGTGTGTGTGTGTGTGTGTGTGTGTGTGTGTATGCATAATACAAACACACAAAACATGCGAACGAAAACTTTTATTTTGTATGGATTTTGACAGCACTAATATTTATATAATACATATTTATCTGAAGATTTTCGTATTGTGTTTGTTAAAATGCGGTTTTTTAAAATACGAAATGTAATTTTTTTTATCAAAGCAAGCGTTAAGGCACTTTCTCTGGTAGTCTGGTTTTATATGAAACATTTAACTTAACATGTCTTTAATTTATTGGTGACTAATCTGAACAAACTCTCTGTTATTGGAGTAAAAAGATAATCTCTTGAGATATTTTCTGTGATCTCAGATTTTGAGACATCACTGTTATGTGTGATTATTATGTGAAAACATCCAAATATTCATTCTCAGTCCTGCTGTTTAAGATATCCAGCCCTCTTAGTTTTGCGGATCATGCTGTGCGTTATAGCACACTAACCCAATTGTGTTAAGATTGCATTGCTGACATTTATGTAGTCTGTCATTGTTTCTCCAGAATAGAGCCTGTGCATCAGGAACTTCAGGTATGAGGTGACTGGGTCATGTGACGGGAAGTGTAGTTGGAGGTCATGTGACTGTAAAGTGTTCTCTAATGTGATGCTGTGTTTGGCTGCAGGTTAAAGTCTAGTTCTAGTAAAGTTGATGTATGGTTTATTCTGATAGCTGTGATACAACTATTTGAAAATCTGGAATCTAAGTGTGCACATAAAAAAAAATCTAAATATTGAGAAAAACACCCGGTTTCGATTAGTTTTAGTTTTGATATATTTATTTTAGTATATTTACAAAATCTCCTCATGGAACATGATCTTTACTTAATTTCCTAATGATTTTTGGCACGAAAGAGAAATGTATAGTGTTGATCTGTACAGAGTATTTCTATGAAGACTGCCGCTGAATTTGAGCTTGGGGAAAGTCCACCGATTCCATCAGCGTCACCGTGATATTCGTCAGCGCTGGTGTTATGATTGACAGTCTGTTGTTGTTGCGCAGGTTTGGTTGAAGGAGGAAGTGTTCAGGAAAGTAGGTGACAGATAACCAAGCCATGCGTGTCTCTCTTCAGACGCTCTGCTTCTGTGAAACGCTGTGTGTTTACGCAACGCATCCTTCGTAAAGCGCCTGTCAAAAGTTCACGTCCAGATCCTCCCGGGAGAGTGAGTCAGTGTAGATGTGAAGAATCTTACAGGATCTTATGATGTGGCTTGTTTCTAGCGTTGACGCAGAAACCCCTTCATAGCAGCTGGGACTCGGTCTTGTTTCTACATAAAGAGGAACCAAGGGATGATTCTGAGGGCACTTTCCTTTCCACATGATCCTCAGATTTAGAAAAATAAATATGTTTTAAAATGAATTTATTTCATGCTAAGTATACAAATACATTTTCATATTTATAAACTGGTATACTTGAAGTATGCTAAATTGGAACGGCTACTTTTGTACTTGAAGTCCAGCTAACGATATACTTACAGCAGTCAACCTTAAAAAGTTCATCAGGAACGCATTTTAGCACAACTTTAATAAAGTTTTGGTCCATTTCAAATATCGAAATGAAGTTTAATTATATATAATGTTTAAATTTGTCTGAAGTCACCTGTCAGTAAATGTGTAAATAGTTCTTAACTGTACGAAATATATTTAAGATATATTACTTTTGTACTAGGGTAGACCGATGTTATTTAAGCTTGAACTTCTCCGAAATGACTGGGTTATTGTTATATCAGTTATAGTGTTGCTCTCTGAAACACCTAAACATTAGTATTATTATTATTGGTAATAACTGTTGCACATTATAGAACTAGTCGACGCTTGGATCCTGATACTTACGGAAACCTGTTTCTGCCACCGAATCAAAGTTAATAGCAATTCTCAGACCTTTGACTGTTTTCTTGTGATTGCAAGTTTTCATCTGGCAGTATTGTGAGATATAAACTTGCGGTCATGAGAAAATGAGCGAGATTGCAGGAGGTATAGTTGCAATTGTGTTATCATTTCAAAAACTGTCCTTTAGTTAAAACGATTCTTTTGTGGAAACGGGCTGTTTCAGTGATCATTCGGTCTCGTGTTGTTCTAAACTCGATTGACTTTGTTCAAAATCTTGGGAATGCATGACCCTGCCAAACCTCACAAGAACAGACTGAGAAATACACATTGTGTCCGTTTATCAAAGAAAGTGTCTGATATCTGAGGAAGTTAATGCAATCAAAAAATCCACCTCCTCCTTTTTGTTTCATGCATTTTATTTCCATATGTAAGTGCTAGTTTGAACCTAAACAAAACCTAGATATCCCTCAGATAAACGGCTGTCCGTCCACATACAGAACTGAACCAGAAGCAGCTCGACCTGTTCTACAGAATACAGAAGTATTGCTCATAATCTGATCTGATTCCAGTAAACGAACGACTCTGTGTTACACAGAATATACAGGAAAATAATTAAATGATGAGAGCATGTTTTGTGGCCTCAAACTGAAATCAGTGACACCCGCTCATGTAAACTGATTTGACAAGTAAGGAAATGACAAGTTGGATTTACTTTAGAAGAAATCTTTGTAACACATTTTAGCAAATGTTTCTGCTACAATCTACTTCCTATCGAACCTAACATTTCATATTATATTTTTATATTACTTTTTTTCTCATGTAGAATTAATTAAAATTGACTACATTTAACAAAGAAAATAAGTAACTTGAGCCTGGCCAGTAAAAAAACTGAGTCATTTTAACTTGCCAAAACTTTTATTTGACTTAATGTAGCACCTAATTAAACCATGCTTTTAAAGTCTATGAAATCATTAACACACAATTATATGCAGCACTCATCTGAATACAGAGATATCAACATTTGGAACGCAATACACAATGACAGTGACATTCTGTGGTTCAGTTTTGAGTATGAATGTGTCATTTTGAGCAGAAAAACTAACCCTGCTAAACCTGAGAACAAACGCAGTGGTAAAACATAACAGCTGGAAAACACACACAAAAGAAAAATCTACTTTATTAATTACTAATGCCCCAGTACAAAAGAAATGAAGCAGTTTTCACGTGCATATGATGTGACATTTGTTGCCACACTAAAACAAAATATATATATTTTAGTATGTTTGCTCAGGTTACTTAAAATAAGCACAAATCTTTGGTTTTCATTTGCACTCAGTTTTCTTATGCTAAATGAAACCACGTTTGTAAAATATTAAGTTAACCACTTGTGTTGGGCTTGAACAACTTACTTTGAAACTGGGCAATGCATTTCTAGTTCCCAGCATGCTTTGCATATGGATAGATCAGGAGAAGAAATGTTGAAATAAAATGCTGTTTCATGTGTCTTTAGTAAAGGGAAAGACCTTTTAAGGTCTGTTCTTCAGCTATATTTGACATTTAAAAGAGTTTGTTGATTTTTGAGTTTACCATCATGGTGAAGTGTAGACCTTAGACCCATGGCTACTTGAGCTTTGTGCTAGTGCCAGAGATGAGGCAATTTTTATTTGATCATTGTCTGTGTGCTGCAGATGTACAGAATGATCTGTTATGTTCCTATAAGATAACAAAAAAAAATTGGTAACCAAACAAACAAACAAACCAGTCTGTACAGCAGCTGCAATGGTTGAAATCAACAAGAGTGAATTGTGCTCAGGGAACTTTCACAAATGTCAAATGAAACAGGTCTGATCTCATTAAATTAGCATGTACAGAACAATAGCGTGTTAGCAGTACAATTAACTTGGTAAGTTCAAATAAATCTGGTCAAATGAATGGAAATAGGTGTCATCATTTTATTAAGTTAGATCAACAAGCATATAATATCATAATAGTTTTGCATACATATGTTTTTGTGTGCATATGACAAATCTACCCCGAAACCCTTATCCTACCCTTTTTTGGGGGGTAATATACACACTTTCATGAGCTCGAGCTGCAGGTACAGTATCAGTGCAGTTTCCCGTCATTAATTTTGCTGGATCATGAGTTTAGAGGAAACAGTGTTCTTATGTTTCTGGCACACCTCGTGGTTCACCACATCCAGGCCGAAGCTGGAGGATCTCGCTCTCCTGACCTCAGAACAGAAGCGTGAACTCTGATTGTATCTGCATGCACAACATCCACCTCGCTGTTTCTTTTGCTTTCTCCAAGTTTGATTAGTGCATCTGGACTGGGCTTTGACTGCAAACCCTCTGCAGAGACTTTCTTGCAACATTTTTGGATTGTTACACAAGCCCAAAGAAGGAAAAAAACAAGGCGTTTATGGAGGTTGAGCACAGAAACCTGGATAAAGTGGGTCAGAGTATTACAGTAACATTAGATTATCACTTTTGCTAATGTTCAGATTGATATTAAGAAAGGAATGGAGGTCCAGCGCTTGGTGTTTATTCTGGCAGTTTGGAGATCATGCGAGAGCCGCTTCCTGTTGTTCCAGAAAGGAGGAAGTGCATTTCTTGCAACATTTATGCCCAATCGTGAGCATCTGTAGGTGTTTGTGTGATTGCTCAAGCTGTTCTGTCGCTGCTTGCAGGCCTGTTTCTCTGGAATGAGTCGTCAGTGGCTTGTCTTTGTTATCTGTCTCTGCCAGATCTTCTGTGCTGAATGGTTTCTCTATCAAAGCATGATCTGTGATTTGCATTACACAATAGTAGATTTCTGTGTGTGTGTGTGTGTGTGTGTGTGTGTGAGCGAGTGTATCAGTGATGTGTGTGTGTGTGTGTGTCATGTGACCTGCCGCCTGTGATCCCGGCTCTGGCAGGAAGGAAGGGTGGTTCCAGCTGAGACTTCCTGTCTTGTGTGTGACTAACAGTAAAGCTGTGCTCCGTTCAGGTCCTCTGGAGAGAATCAGACCCTTCTTGCTCTCGTTCCTCTTTTCCAGCCTTATCTTCTCCTCAGGCACTCTGTGTGTGTAAGATGAGTCCAGGGGTCAGAGGTCACTGATGGGGGCTGTTGTTGATGTTTAGAGAAAAACAGTTTGAAATCTCAGACCACGATTGGCACTTACACACGAACATGGAGGGATTCATTATACCAATGTGTTAATAAAACATCAATAAATCATTTTTCTATTTATCAAATAGACATTTAAAACAAACAAACAACAACAACAAGAACTGTACAAACTGCATGTATGAGTGAAGGCTATTAACTGCAATGTTTATACGTTGCAATTAATCTTTTTAATTAAGCAAAATGTGTTAGTTTTGTATGTTGTCTGAGGTTAGCGTCATCTGAGGGGTTTACAGCATCTCTTCTCAGGTGTTCATAAGGGCTGATAGTGAATAACCAGCGCTGTCTCCACCTTCGATACCACGACTGAGTTGAGACCCTTGAGCAAGGCACCGTTCCCCCAACTGCTCCTTGGGCGCCGCAGCACTGGCTGCCCACTGCTCCGGGTGTGTGTTCACTTCTCACTGCAGTGTATGTTCACTTGGATGGGTTAAATGCAGAGCAAAAATTCCTAGTATGGGAAACCATACCTGGCCACATGTCACGTCCTTTCCTTTATCGACGATGCAGAACATCAGCTAGCAGTGCATTACAGCGGTCTCATGAACACATCAACCAGCTTTTGTAATGCTCTGGCATGTGTACTACATTGGTTTGTGTGGGTTTGGTGGTTTCGTGTGGACACAGATATTATTTTGAGATTAGAATAAAAAAGATTGGATAGGAGAAGTTCTGGCTTTGTGTGGACGGAGTCTAATATAACACAGAATTCTGACTGTAGAAACAGTACGTCCATCTAGTTAAAAACTGTAGCTGTAAGAGATTCTGTGTACTGGTTTGGTTTGGTTCAATAAGTAATATCTATGTCTTATTGTCTTTTTGAAAATAATCGGTCATCCAGTCTTTTACATTTTTAACACTGTTAAATTGTTAGTAATTGTTTAAGACTCTAAATAATCATGGCATGTTTTCCATGTTGTCTTTTTTATATTTTTATATTTACTTTTATTCTTATTTAAAACAAGTTACAAATTACAGTTCCACTGTGTGTATTTCATACAGTACAATATGCATCTAAATTCATACCCATTTATCTTCCTTCACATTCACACATAAACATATCTAGTATGTCCATATATTTATATGCATTTTTTACTTTTGTCGTGTACATATTTGTGGAAAGGTAATTGAATAATTATAATAAAAAATGTAAAAACAAAGCAAAGGGAAATAAAATTAAAAATACAAAAGTACAGACAACTATAAACATAGGGAGTGATCATCCTTTACATCAGCGTTTCTCAATCCTGGTCCTCGCGCCTTAATTGTTTATCATCTATATGTCCATTATGATTTCCATCCATGCATTTAGAGTAGGGCTCTCCTGTGAACTCTTTTTAACAGCCACCAACAGTAAATTCATTAAAAATTTACCCTTTTTTTTTTAACCATTCTTGAGGTATGAAAAATTATTTTAATGTTAAAGGGTATCACACATTTAAAGACTGAGATTAAAGACTGTGTACTCCTTTCCAATAGCCCTTAATGATAATTAATAGCCCCAAAAAACATGGTAATGGTTTCAACGTTTTCCATGTTGTCTGAATTATTGATCATTTTAATTTTGCACCAAGATATCAATACATGTTTATAAAATAAATATATGCTTACATTTACCAAAAACAACAACAACAAAAACAATCGAATAATGAATGTCACAGGCAACAATGACACTTTGTTTTGGAGTCAAGAAATAGTGCCCTGATATGCAGTTTAAACTCAACAAATGGAAAATGGTTCAGGTTTCTGTGACATGATGACAGAATGATTGTTTAAATCAGGAAGCTGTTGAACTGTTTCCGTCATCAGCTCTGTGAAGCACACATTCAGCACTGCTCTCTTCTCTCGCATCGTATTCATAGCAAATGTTTGCTGATCATCTAATTACAAGGAAAGCATTCGCAACTTCAGCGACCTGATGATGCTTTGTAGTGTTTCCTGGCTGATGACAGACTGAAGCTTTGTTCTGAGACGCGCTAATTAAATGTTTGGGAATCGTCAGACTGTTGAGATCGTTCGTTAGCATTTATGTAAATGACAGATCTACATTTATTTACCCATCAAACACAGTTTCTTCAAACAGGAAGGGCAGTTTTCTCCTGAAGGCCTCGTTGTAGAAGTGTGATCAGCATTGATTTCATTCATGTTTGGAGAGTAAGAGAACAGACCGCTGGCTTTAAGCTGTGTGTGTGTGTGTGTGTGTGTGTGTTTGCACACTCATATGTGTCCTATTAAAGACTTGCATGCAGTCATAAGTCTGGCAGTACGGTCAGTTCTCTCATCTCAGTGGATTGTTGTTGTGTTCTCAGTGTTGTGAACGCCTGTTTAAACCAGCAGTCTTTCAGTCGTTCTGCAGGAGCGGCTTATTCTAAGTCTCGCTTTTCTTTTCATAAAACCATTTTGGTGAGGAAAAATAGTGAAGTTCAAAGCAGAAGATCCCCTGATGATGAGCTGAGCGTGGGTCACGTCACAGGCCTGTTTATTGGCCTCATTATGCAAGGATTTGAGATGATATATATATTCATCCCACCTTCACGGAGACAGATTCGATCACTGAAATGTAAAAGAAGTTGGGAGTTGTAGAGTTAACTGAATACTAAAACATACATTTTGTAATTCTATTTTGATAAACCTTTGATGAGTTTAAACATACCCCGGCTTATACAGGGGAAAATGAACTAAAACTATTTAAAAACAAAACAATAGATACTTGAAGTAAACTTATTAATCCTTCTGAATATTCAGAATTTCACTGCGGTGGTTGATTATGACTGATTTGTGTAGTTTTGAACCGTTCTCACTTCTGACGCTCGTACACACCGCAGAAAAGACTCGGATCACCTGGAGAATCTTTGATGAACTTTACATGACACTAATACCTTGATGACACGTATCTGCCCTCGTCTCACTTCACCCTCATCAGATCTCATTATCAGCCGTTAATCAGAGCTAACGACCGCTCAGAGCTCATTGCAGCCTGTGATTGACAGCTCAGATTTCATTAGCAGTGCTGGGGAAAGTTACTGAATATTGTCTTACTCCCTAAAAAAGAAACTAATTGTGTTATAAAAAGTAATGCGTTACGCTACGTTTGAGTTTTGCAATTTGAGCAGGGCTCTTTTGTTTGTTTTTATTATAAAAAAAAGTGAAATGAATACACCCAGGCTGAAGGATTCACGCCTGTACAGTAGATGAAGAAGAATATGACGCAGGAGATGGAAGTTCAGTAGCAAAAACACTGGATCATAAAATGCGATTTTAAATACATACATAAATACAAGATCATGTTCACACACGACACTCACTCACTCCTGATTTCTCTCAACATGGCAACCCCAGAGCTGTCAGTCAATTCATGAGAGACTAAGTAACTCTGCCATTTCCTTCTAAACTAAAGTAATGTGTTACTTTACTAGTTCCTTGGAAACCAGATAACTTGTGTTATTTGTAATGCTTCCAGCACTGGATGAGGTGAGTAATGAATGGAAATAAAATAAAACGACTGATGCTGAGTTCCAGAGGACGTCTTGCTCTGCTGGTTGCTATGGTGATAAACTTCACACAGTAAGTCTTGTCATCAGCTTCATGTGTTCGCACACACACACACACTGCGCAGGAGATATTGAGTGATAAATAAACACATTAATGAATCATTAAGTCTGGAGTCCCGAGGGTCGTGTGAGTGTGGACAGAACATCTGAGCATCAGCAGCTCCTTCAGATCTTCAGATCAAGTACACTTCAGATGTCTGATGGACACTAATAATGGACATCTCACTGGTATTTTTATTTGCTGTTTTTGATTGCTTAGAAAAACATAAAAATAATAAAAAAAGTTTCTTCAACTTGCTTGATCGGCCTGGAATCAGGTAATTAGCAGCTATCAAAATGAATAATCAAGTAGGACCTTACACATCACTAGTTATTAAATAAATGCAATGTTTACCTTCATGTGCTCAAATCTTTCAAATGTCAAATATATGACAGCACTAAAATACTTGCATTTTCACCTTCACAAGATAATAATAATAATAATAATAATAATAACTTTGCTTTTTTAACACTTTATTTTTCCTTATGCTGGGAACTTGCAATCTACTGCTTGATTTCCAAAGTTATCAAAATAATTTCATTACAACTAACAATCATGTCAGAGGCACACTTTACATATTTTGTATTTGAAGAACCAAAAGTATTCAAAGAAAATACAATCCTCATCAAAAGTCAATTAAAACACATTTGGTAATATGCCAAATAAAGTTCCTCAGTAAATATATGAGTAGATTTCAACTGCACTGCTAATAATGCTTTTCCTGTTTCCTGCTTCCAGACAAAATATCTAAACATGCTTAAATCAAGAAGGATTTTCTAGACAAAAACAAATTATTGTTCTGTTTTCAGAAAAAAACAAGTCAAAATTAAGTGAGATTGTACTTGGAACAATCGTTTGAAATGCCATTATTTTTCTTTCATCTTTGGAAGATTATTTAGCTGGTTCTCAGCAAAAACTCACCGTACTTTGACTTGTTTGTTCTGAAAGCAAGACAATAATTTTCTTGTCTCGAAAATCCTTCTTGATTAAAGAATTTGGTCTGGAATATTTTGTCTGGAAACAGGACAAAAATAATCTAGTTTTGAAAAGGATTTTTTGTAGTGTATGAAATAAATGTGTTTGAAATATTTTAGGCTTGTGCTCCAGAGAGGAAACACGTGACTACCGGTGCTGGGTTTGGTGAACAGTCTCTTTAAATGTGAACTCGTTTCTGCATCGGTCGTGTTCTTCACATTACTCAAATGAAAAAGTCCCTGGATTGGCTCATCAGAAGTGCTTTATCAGCTGAAATGCCACGGGTTTGCTTCAGATGAGACTGGAGAAAAGATCACGCACAGCACAGTTAACGTTAGCCTTGCACAACTCTTACTGGTGTAAGGAGTGCACACACACACACACACACACACACACACACTCAGCTGCACATTCTTGCCTGCTGAAGTCAGCCTCATGCGTTTCTTGGCCTGCAGCTGATAAGACTGGGTTGGGTTTCACGTCTGTGAGCTCTGACATGAAGCGTGTGTATCCCACAACCAAAGCAGAGTCACTGTAAATACTGTCCAGCCGAAGGAGAGAGACGCTGACCGGCACTATTGTCCCCAGCCTGAATAAAGCTCTTCAAATCTCCTGCTCAGAGCCGCCAGATTTGTCTCTCACACACACACAGAAGGAGTATATGGAGAGTCCCCAGAAAACATGGAGACACTACAAGTGTGTGTGTGTGTGTGTGTGTGTGAGTTTGGATCAGAGAATGCTGTAGGTGTTGATTTGTATGTGAGAGACTCTGCAGGCGTGTGAATTGTTCTTGCAGGAGCCTAAGTTTGTCTGTTTCTGAAGTGAATCATCTGTCAGTGATCATTTGGTTGGATTTGTGTTTGAAACAGTATTACTTACCATGATCGTGGCCAGAGGAGAACTGGACCCAACTAAGCCTGGTTCTCACAAGGTTTTTTTCCCCATTCTCTCATGGATGGGGTTTT
>JAUCMU010000145.1:116389-130639 GCA_032275025.1 Enteromius treurensis
AAACACCATTACACCTATGAAGAGAGAGACCCCAGAAAACATGGACACACTACATGAGTGTGTGTGTGTGTGTGTGTACATTTTGGGGGTTCATGTACTGGAGGTGCTGCTGTGGTTGCCAAGCAACAGCTGAGTTTTGTCTGTGTGTGTCTGATTGGGTGAAGGATGGAATTTGTCTGATGATCTTAATTACCATTTATGAGAAATAGTCTTCATTGTTAACTGTATTTCTCTCACAAAAATACAGGTATGCATTGGTATTTTACACAGGGGTTTTAAGCTCTGCAGCAAGAAGGTGCTAGTTGGTTTACACAGGAAAGTCATAATAATTTTACTTGTAAGTTAAAAGTACAGGATTACACATTTCCATGCTTTATTCTGCTTTCTAAAAAAATTTTTTTTTTGAAAATTATGAGAATAATAAAAAATATTTAATTCTATTAAGAGTCATGTTTCACATCTAAAAATAAAAAATAAAATTTAATCAAATAAAATATTTTAAAGATAATAATTTTATTATATTAGAATTGTTTTGGAAGAATTAATGCACACTCTAAGAAAATACTTTAAAAAATATGGAATTTTCCATATTGATTTTTTTCACAGATATTGCACCAGGTTTTGAATGAGACCTTTCATTGTGCTGTGCTTTAGAGCAGAAGGAAACAGAAAAGATACAGCTATCATTCTTTCAGAACATCAGGCATAAAAATGTTTTTTTTTTGTTTTTTTTTACTTACAATGTAGATGCTTTATCAAAACTATGCGTTCCTTCTTTCCCTTCATGTTCATGATCTTTAGACTAACTGTAGCATTCCTGTAGTTCTTCGCTGTTATTCCACACACGTCCCCGCTGTCGCTCCACAATGGCAGCCGTCAGCAGAGGTCAGAGGTCAGCTGCCCTGGGATGCTTTACTGTCACAAACTCACACATCCTATAGATCTCTCCATGGAAACCGCTGCTGCTTCCAGCGCTTCTCGTGAGATCAAGAGGTCATGACCCCGATGACCTGTCTGTGTAAGCGGATCCGTCTGAGAACTCTGTTACCTGGACACACCTGTGTGAGGAGCGTTTGATGTGGATAACTCGCCGGGCAGAGCAAATGCAATATAGAACAGAAAATGCAATATATCAAAAAAAAAAAAAAAGAACAAAAGAGAAAAAAAAACTACATAGCTTAAGCAGTTTTTTATATCAATACCTGATCGTGCAAGTAAAAAAAAAAAGCAACATATAGAAGAAAAAGCTGTGACGGAGAAAAGTGGGGTCTTACTTAAACGAGCTGTTTTAGGAGGTGTGGACAAGTCATAACTTTTAATAAAAATATCTCTTTGGTTTTGAGATTTTAATCTTTATAACTCTACACTAACAGCTCGTAACACTCCAAAGAGAAAGGGAAACTTAAAATCACATCTTATGACCTCTTTAGTAACATAAACTTTGACAACTCAAAAAAAAAAAAAAAATGTTGTGAAGTCTTTTGTTAAGTTTTCTCTCAAATCTCCCCCAGATCCTTCTTTGAAAACCCTTGGATTTAATCAAACTCACAGAAGATGATGCTGCCGAATGTCTATGGCAGGACTGATGGAGACAATGAGAACAATCCAGAACCTGTGTGTGACTCTGATGAGACTGAACTGAGGGTCGTGTATGACGGTTAGACTGGTCTGGAGAGAAATACTGAGCAGGATTTGCTGCGTTGCATTGCTTTGTTTATGACAGCTGTGAATAAATGTGTATGAGTCACTCTGTTAAAGAACTCCTTGCAGATGCTTAGTCAGCCTGTGAATATATCAAATATACCAGGTCCAAAAGTCAGGGAATAAACCTGAAATATTTAGAGGATTTAAAAAAAAATTCCAGCCTAGGCTCATCGGAAATATGTTCCTCTACCAACATTTCTGCAAAACTCCAAACACGTTCTTCTACAAATGAATCGCTGCAGTTTCCAGATGAAATGAACATCAGAGGCAGTAAAACTCCCATAAAAAAGTATGATTTGCAGGTCCACGGCTTCAATTAATAATGCATAACTTTTGTATAATTACTTGAGGAATATTATGTTGTGAATTCAAATAAATGTTAACATGCTGTGACATTTGAAAACTGATATATTTCAATGTTAGTGTCACATATCAGCTTCAAATGCTTGGGTTTTCTATCTCAGTAGGTTTATTTGTTAGCTCACTCGATACCGTGCTGTACTTGATGAAGATCTCTGTGAGTCGACGGTTCAACAAAACAGCTAAAATCCACTTTAGGAAGGTAAAACAGCACGGCTGCATCAACAAATGCATTTCTTTACATTACTTTGGCATTTGTTAACACTATCAGGTAGCTTTAGGGTTGTGTTTGGTGTAGAGGATATTTCCAACACGGTAGAGCATTCATTTTAGTGAGATATTTAAATTATACACCATCGTAATATATACCTGAAGCAACATAATCCAAAAACAGTAATACGTGCCTATATCAACGTAACAAATATGTGCCAGGGTCACGTGATAAACCTGTGTTTCTCACTGGACATTTCGCTTTGAATCTGACAAGAAATATGCAGCAAGGCACGTAATAACGTACTTAGAAACACGTATTTCTAACGAGCCTGGGTTGAAAAATTCTGAATCTCCAGTATTACTCACTACTCAAGCAAACGTCCAACTCTTTGTGTGGACAGAGTGAGTGTGTCATCTTCATCAGCTTTTGCATTAAATCCACTGGCTCTTAGAGTTTTTAATTGGGAAATGGGATTTGTTTGCTTTTCTCTTCTGCAAGGAAGCATTGATTTCCATTTCATTAAAAAAAGTCATATGTCATTGACTTCATTAATGAACAGATTGTAGTAGAATGTGACTGTGTTTGCGTCTTTAATACGCATGTTGGTTTTGCTCTTTTAAAAATGCAAACGACTCGTTTTCCAGCAGCTTCAACGAGTGATCGATCCGTCTCACTTCTGTCTGCATAAGAGTCAGGATGATTTCTGCTTCGCCGAAGCCCTGCTCTTTCTCCTTCAGCTGCTGGGAAACTTGACATTATCTGCTCAATGTGACGCGGCGCACAGAGCTTAACAACAGCCTGATGTTCCCATCCACAGCCTGCTTCAAAGTGTCTGAAAGCCCTCACCTGTCATTTACTTCTGAAATCTAGGGAAGCTCTAAACTGAAGATCTTGACTTCAATGATGAAGATTGTTTCTTTATTGCAGTCCAACATCCACACACACACACACATACACACGTCTTCTGTGTTACTTCGTCCTTTGTTTCGTCAGTGTTCAGATGTTCCCTGAGTTAGCAGAAGGAGAATAATCAGCGTTTCAGAACTGTCTCCCATCACAAGAACACCTCCCCAGTGAGGTGCAATGGAATTAGAATAATACATCATATTAGATTAGCAAAGCTGGCTGCTAATGAATGTCTTTATTCGGCTGTGTCCTCTGAGGGCTCCACTTTGTGAAGGGGAGTTAATACACAGATTTCCAGACAGCTCGAGATGATGAGGATGAGAGAGTCAAACCAGGATAAAAGCCCTGAAGCTCCTCTTATCTTTAGCCTTGACTCACATTATATTAATATAGACCTGGTTATTGATATGCTTAACACTCTCTAATAATAAAAAAAAAAATAGGAATACTAATGAACTATTCAATAATATTCAGTATTTATGTGTGCATAAGCGTAACTATTTTACAATTTTACAGCAATAGTCTCAAAAATAGAAACATATTTCACAATATATTGCGAGGGATTTTTCTTTGCTTTTTGTTGTTTAACATGAATATTGGCACAGCAGCAGGTTTATTAAGCTGCTGTCACTCTAAGACAGAATAAAGATGCCAATCTGGTTGTATATATTAATTTAATCCATAACTGCCTTTGTTTAGTACTTCACGGCATGAGCATCATGACATTATTCTGTGCGGGTCTGTCCGTTTAAGGTTATTTTACTGTTGTTTATGTACCTAATATATTAATTACAATAACTAGGAAATAAGGTACTAAATCTAACCCGACTCCACCTTATCTTACAGTCTTTGCTAGATTCAGGCTTTTGTTGGTTGATGTACACATACTGTAAAATAAAGTGTAATCTAAAGGTTGTCTGTGGCCTCAGGTTCTTGGGTTTAAACACACACAGGGTCAGTGTGTGAGGGTCTGTGTTTGTGTTATTCATCTAACTGCTGAAAAGGCCTTGAAAACAGCATCTGTTAACAGACCTGAGCAGCAGCTATAATGTATGTCTGTCTGTCCCGCGACATTTGCCTCTTCAGACCTGATGTAAACCTCCAGTGTGTTAAATGTACCAGTGTTAATGTCAGAGGATGTGACGCCTCTCATGGACCGAAACAATATTTTAAACAGGATGACAAACTTTATTATCCTATTTCCTTTTTTATGATTTTTTGAGTCATTGTGTGATTATCCAAATGTTTAGAAACATGACTAAAACATAAGAGACGAGCGCTTGTTCTTTTAACAGTATCAGGCTTGAGCATCAACAACATCCTTCAGTGCAAACAAAAATGTAATATTTATATGTGTGTGTGTGTGTGTGTGTGTGTGTGTGTGTGTGTGTGTGTTATTATATAGAGATTATTTCATATCCAAATTTTTTTTTTTAAAAGATATGATTTGAAGATATGAAAGAACAATTCATATAAATAATCATATATAATGAATATGAATCATATTTATGAACCAGTAATTTTTTGTGAACTTTATAAGATCTATATTTTCAGTTTTCTTTAATAGCACTCGTTTCTCTGACCCTGCAGGGGGGGAAAGATGTGTTCGTCCTTTTTGCAATCCTCTTTTAAAAAGCTGCCAGCCTTTAGTGTTTAAACAATCTGTGCTCTCTCTCTCTCTCTCTCTCTCTCTCTCTCTATATATATATACTCTATGTGTATGTATTTAGCCACTCTTTGGTGAGAGTAAAGGTGCTAGTTGTATGACAGGTCGTTGGAGTTTAGACTCAGAGAATCAGTGGGTGTCCTGCTTCACTGAGAGCCCTTAAAAACCAGACCAACAACAACAGACCAGAGAGATGAGAGTCTATAAACAACACTGACCCCTGCTCACGCTCTCTACACAAACAAGGGCCCTCAAACGGCATCAGCGCACCAGTATATACAGTATATATACGATCAGGACTGTGCTGTATGGATTATCTATACACCAAAACCCTAAAAAGAGCATTTCTGTCCTGAAGTCAGAGGGGTTATGAACGGATTGTTGTTGTTTAAGAGCTTCAAAATAATGTCTGTGGGGAACACAAGCTCAAGACATTTTCACATTTTATCCTACAGCTTTAAATACTTGATTCATTTCTGTGATTTTAAGCCTTTACTTGTCTCGATGAAGGCATTTATTAACAAGTGTCTAAAGTGGCACTGAAGTGGTTCCTGGGAAATGAAACATCCTCACACCGAAAAGATAAACCCACGCTGTGTTTATAATCCCACTCCTGCTAAACTAACTATCAAACTCTAACTTTCAGGGAAAATGTTTTGGTTAATGACTCTTAACGGTGCTGACGCTGAAGTCAAGTGAGCGTGATGTGTTTGTTTGTAGACTACGTTTAGCTTTTATTTCTGCGGATGGTATTTAGTAAAAGTTTCTTTAGATGATCGTGTAAGTCACAAATACATCATCTCTGACACACATTTTACACCACTGTGAAGATAGTCAAGTTCTGTTTATTTATTTATTTTATTTACAATTCATTGTTATTATCGGTGTTATTATTGTTGTTGTTGTTATTATTACAGAACATCCCCATTCCCAACATTTAAACTATTTGCAGATGAAAGACAGAAACACAGCAGCAAAACTCACTGCTGTTACATTAATTTAGATCTCTTAACTTACACGTCTAAATATGTTGTAATATTTTTCTATTTTGTGAAAAAGATCTGTCTTCATCTGCAGACATGCAGTCATTTTGTCTCCTTTATATAAAGCAGCTTCAGTCTCTGACACGACTGAACCTCATTTAGAGGACTTTCTTTCAGTCAGTGCACTGATTTGTATTGTTTTCTAGCTATCAATAATATCTGTAGTACGTATATGCATAATTTTGGGGCAATGCTAATCTCTGTTGTATAAGTGTTGAGGGATGAGTGTGATTTTGTGATGATCAGACGAAGCTCTCAGAGAATCTAGATCTGCGTTCATCACACTTCTACAGACTCTCTCCTGATTCCCCTCCTCTGTCAGTCATCCACACAACCACCAGAGACCAGGAGAGCTCCGCAAGCTTTCGACAGACGAGAGAAAGGGTTACTTCAGGATGGATTTCTTTGGCATCAAAGCACAATAAACACATTTATTCTCTATAAATATGATTCTAAAGGTGCTGCTGACATGAAATGTTCACCAGATGTCAGTAACAACGTTTTTAGAACTTCTATAGTTAGTTTTGTTTTCTTTGTTAGTATGGATTGCTTGTGTTGTTAACTGAGGGAAACGGTGACGTGTTCAGGACTGGATCAGCGTCCTGACGGGCGTTCACAGTAAAAGCCTGTCGAAGCGGCTGATGCTCAGACTTATTTGCATCGGCCCACGCTCAGTTCAGCTGAGAGAAGAGCAGAGTCAGTCTCCTCTCAATGACTCATCAAGATGCTGCTGCCAATCGCTGATCTTCACAAGAGCGGAGGAGCTGAGGATGATGAGGATGAAGAGCACTGCAGGAGGTGTGTGTGTGTGTGTGTGTGTCCTCTGGGCATATGTGCCCTCTCTCCAAACACTACAAACACGTCCAGCCCACGCTGAGTGGGAACGCGCTATTTACACGCCTGCGTAGCGCACGCTATTTTTACACCCAGTGCATAGGATGAAGGAAGGATGAGGAGGAGGACTGGCTATTTAAGTCAGAAAGAAATGGCAGTGCATTGAACCCAGAGGTCTTATGAAACAACTGTACAAGTCAGAATACACATATGAAATGTTAACTTAACTATATTTGAGTCTGGAGCACAAAACCAGCCATAAGGGTCCTTTTTTATTGAGCTCATACATCAACTGAAAGTTAAATTATTATTGATGTCTGGTTTGTTAGGAGAGGACAATATTTGTCCTATTAGAAAAGTAGTTCAAATGAAGTTCTTAGCGATGCATTAACTAATCAGAAGATTTACAAAATAGCATTATAGTACATAATCATTGGTTAATACCCTTATGTTTTTTGGCATTAAAAGAAAAACTGGATAATTTTGACTCATATAATGTATTGTTGTGTATTTCTACAGATACGCCTGTGCTCTTGTGACTACTGCTGTGCTCCAGAGACACACTAGCTGTTGTTAGAGTATTAGTAGGTTGTTAGGTTATGGTTAGGGTTAGTGGAATACGTTGACATACAGTCTCTTTGGATCAACGCGTCTGTTAAATGAACCAGTATAAACACCCGGCTGACTTCCAGAAGTACTTGGGCTGTTTCTGTCAGCTCTGTTCTGGCTTCTTATTCGTGCTTCTTATTGCTTCTTTAAGATGAAACACTTGTTGTTTTCCTCATTTGTAAGTGCCTGAGTAATGTAGATGTAATTCAAACCGTTCACTTGACTTTTCCTGTATCTGTCTGATTTATTCTGCACTGCTGTCATACTCAATATACCAGAGAGAAACCGGTCATCTTGTTTGCTACTTTAGCTTCATTGTTTAATTTAGTATAGATAATTAAACCAAAACTGCACCTTCTGCCTGTCAATATTTATTACTTTCAAAGCTTGTTTTCACCTTTCTTGCTCCATGTCAATTACAAATTCATGTAAACAATATTTTGCACCATTACAACAGAGAAGGGGAGTTTAATATTCAACCCTAATTAGAAAGAGCAGAGCAGAGGTTATTAAAGCTGCTCTATATCGTTTCATATTTGGAAAAACATACAGAGCAAACTGAGGTCAGAGCTACTGTTTAGAAACACTTACACACACACACTTACACACACACACACACACACACATATATAAATATGGGTGATTTTATAATTGCGGTACATTTGGTGTCTGAAGTCTGTTATCGTCAAACTCTGTTACCAAGGTAGAGTAATAGTGCTGATAATAGTGTAACTGACATGTTTTTTTGTTTTGTTTCCCCCCCCGATAAACTCCACTTGCTGGCATAAATGCCAAGAAAGAACATTAATGAAAACATGATTAAAAGAGCTGTAAATAACCCAATGTGAGATCAGTAATAAATTCACATTTCCTTTTGATATTGTGGTAACAGAGTTGACCGTAAAAAGTCAGAAAATCCCTTGTTATCAGAATATAAAAATAGTTGATGGGGGGAAAAGCCATTATAATGCCGGTCTGCATTAATTATTGTAGGTTTTGTTCGTCAGTGATGAGAGCAGTAAGCGATGCTCTGCTGCCCTCTTGTGTTTACATCCAAAATTTCACCCTGAATACTTTTAATAATATTTTTATGAAGAGTCTGACACCGTCGATGCAGTTTTACCTGAAGTACTGCAAGAGGACGAAGAAAAGAAAACTATTTGATTTACGAGTTCATTTATCTGATGACTAACGTTTATGATCAAAACTTTTATAAGAATGAAGATAAAGTTCACGTTTAAGTAATATTTGTATATATGCATTTGAAACGGACACAATAAGCTCTGTAACTCAAAGTATAACTCCATAATAATGTGCGAAATCAAACTGTAGATACAGTATAATGTACAGTAACTGCATGTTTCTAATGCATCATTCTAAAATATGCTCAGCAGAAGAAAAAAGCTCATAAAGGTTTAGAACAGCTTGGACACTTAAAGTTTATAAATGTGCATACATGTATAATGAACAAATCAATATGAATTCATGTTGTGAAGATTGTTAGTTGAGTAGTTAACTAGTGCATTAACTACTGATGGAATGCAGTGTTTGGCGCCCTCAGGTGGTTTATGATGGATAAACATGGACTACCTGGGTTTGATCTCATTCTGTTCGGCTGTATGATGTGTGAAAGCAAAGACAGATCCATCATGTGCTCTTGACTCTCACTGACAGCAACAGAACACAAGAAAATACACAGGTGTTTCTGATGAGGTTTGCTGATTATTTATGTGTTATGAGATTATTTGTGCGACACTCCAAGAGCAGAAACTCCTTCAAACACTCCTGTACATGTGTGTTAGATCTCACCGTGTTCAGATCAGATCCTGGATTATTAAGCGTGTATCTGCAGGAGCTGTGCCGGTCCTGTTCTCCTCTTCTCTTTCTACCCTATGCAGTGACCTAAATAATGTCCTGGTTTAAAATTAGCTCTGTCTCAGGTTAGGAGGCAGTGACATACAAATGAGTCTTCATCCTATTAAAAACACCAGCCTATGTTAATTGTGTGAGTTTTCTAAGATTGAATACATCCTTGAAGACTTTAGCATTGCATGAACCACTTGAGATTTTAAAACCGGCTCCATTCAGAAGAAAACTAATGGAAATGTTAGTATAACCTAAGGCACGCTCACTTATTAAACGTACTAAACACTCTTATTTTACTGGTGCGTGAGTGCTAACACAGATGTTTGAGAGGCAATATAAATCAGTTTAATATGTCAAATCATCTTTATCTGAGTAAGTGATTGTCTGAAACGCTGACAGATCTTTCCCCTTACGTCTTCATTGCGTCTCTAGTGTTCGTGTGTTAGGACCCAGCACATGAAGTGTGAGAGTTATTTGTAGAAGTGTGTTCAGAGAGGAACGAGGGGGCCGAACCGAACTATCGGAACAAGAGCCATTTCATTTAATAATATCTCACCTACTTCTCACACATTTTGGCTTTTCGGAGGACATCACTTGCACAGATCTATTCTGCTGAACATTAGGAATGTTTTGCTAACATCATTTCCTTGCGGTTGGTCAGATCCTCTGCTGAAGTGACTCGAGTGACATTGAGGACGTATTAGATTCGCTCTGATTGTCGCTGAGAGTCCTGATACCCAGCTTCTTCATCTTCAGTGGATTAAATCACACACGGAGAGAAAGGAGCACTGAAGACTTCCAGGTTTGAAATGTGTTTTATTGTTTCATTGAACGTTCTAATGAACATTTTCAACAAGGTATGTTTAAAGCGGTTCTCTTACATGCAGTGAATTTAATTGTGTGTCATGCTTTACAAGGAAAAGACGCAAAGAAAGCAAGCAGAGGAGACAGATGCACTGACGGCAAACACAGGTGTAGCTTGGAACAGAAGCACTAATGATCAAGAGTAAACTAGGTAAGAGATCAGTGGGGTCATGAAACACACAGAAGATCAAACATGACCCCTTGGTAAACTATTGAGCTTTAATTACACAGAATTTGCATGACATAAACATTATGGCAATAATTATTCAGTTGTATATAAAATAGTTTTTAATTCAAACTGGTAAAATAGTTGAGTTTAGTGGTGTCTGGATATTATTCCTAAGGGGTAAAAGAGTAAAAATAATAACCTACATCTCCCCTGACTTCCTGTGCTAACCTGAGTGCAACATGTCGCTTGATCAACAATTGTGTTGACCCTGGGACAACATTGTGACAAACCAATCAGGTTTGAAGAACCAGTTTACAGTGTTTGTGAAGGTTAGGCTCACAGTCAGTGTTTGGTCATCTATCATTAAATATGATTTTAGGCATTACTTCAGAAACAACAAAATATGTTAATCTAGGGACACATTTTTAGTTTTGATTGGCGTCTGAGTCATACTGACACTGAAGCAGTGCGAAATTACAGAGAGATATTTCAGTATTCAGGGATTTTGCAGATATTTAGATGATGTTTGGCTGTTTGTGATTTTGTGTCGGTATCTTGGCTAGTTCTGTGTTCTGCTCAGGTCACAGTTGTGACAGAAAGGGATGTATTTTTCAACCTAAAGTGATTTCTAAGGTATTTTGTTAACTTTTAATGTGGAAACAAACTCAATTTTGGCAGGAACAGAAACAGAAACGCTTTACTCCATGCATTTATTAACCTATATTTCTACCAGTTGAACAGAAATAATAAAAAAAGGGACAATGTTTTAATGGCCAATTTGCTTCCTTTACTTTAACCATTTAAAATATGGCATTATAGGTCTCAATCAAATGAACATCAAATGTTTGGGCGGCGGGAGCTGCTTTCATGACCCCTTCGTAAACTGTAGAAAGATGAAAAGAGTGCAGGAGATCTGCTGTGGGTCCAATTAGACACGCTTTATTTGGAAGTGCTCCACTGTGTCACGTCCTATATTCTACAACCTTTAGCAGAAACTGCACGGGTTGCCAAATCTGCGTAACAAAACCAGGCCGTTGGCAAATTAAAACTAGCCCAAATACCAAACACAAAACATATCACTCCCATCACTAAATTATTGTAAACAGACTGTGTTCATGATTATTTCTGATACAGTATGCAGCAACATTAGTGTCTAATACATAACACTGAATGTTTAGTAATCATAAGCAGTCTTTTGATGAGATTGACAGCTGATGAACTGAATCTTCAGTAGGGTCGGTTATATATCTGAAAATGACTATTTGCAGTTTGCAATCTAAAATGTGATGCAAAGCAGTCATCTTTGAGCAGCACAGCTATATTTGTAGAAATACACAACAATACACTGTCTGAGTTAAAAGTATACATTTTTCTTTTAGGCAAAAAAAAATCATTAGGATATTTAAACCATGTTCCATTAAAATATTTTATAAATTTCTTACCATAAATATATCATGACTTAATTTTTCTGATTATTAATATTCATTGCTAAGAGCTTCATGTAGTTGTATCTTGGACAGATATTGTCCTCTCCTAACACACCAGACATCAGTGGAGACATGATTTCATAAATTGACCCTTATGACTGGTTTTGTGTTGCAGGGTCACAAATAGGAAGGTATTCCTAAAACATTTTAAACAATGAAAAATGCCTGATGATGATTATCTTTGAATTAACTACTCAGACACAAATGTTGTGGTTTTCTGCTGAAGTGAGGTTAAAGATGCCTCGGAGCCCGACGTCCAGCGAGGATGAGATGGCCCAGAGCGTTTCTGACTACTCTCAGGAATCCAGCTCAGAAAGTTCCAAAGAGGAGGTCATCTATGAGACGATAAAGACAGAACGACCGGTCAGCCGCATGACAGACGTCCAAAGCCACTCGCTGGTCATTAGAGTCAACATCCCCGACCTGCAGCAAACAGTGAGTGTGTGTGTGTTTGATACATGACTGAAACCTCTTTGACTCAACAAGTCACGTGGTGATTCTTGTTTGATCAAAGAGTTTAAATTCCACAAGGAGTCAATTTTTCATTTATATTTTGACATGTTAGAGGTCAGTGTTTTCAACTGAAGGTGCAGGTGCTTTCCAACACACAGCTCAATTTGAACCGATCAAAGGTTCAAAACTCGATCAGTGTTCAAAGATTCAGTCTTTAGGATTCAGAAGAGAGTTTTCTACAATTGTTGAATTTTGTGATTTGGGAATCAACAGCAGTTCAGTGAAATACTGAATACAGCCCTGGTCTTCATATGTGGAGCATTGAATTGTCTACATTAAATTGTTGAGTCGATCAATGAAGTAATTAAATTAAATTAAATCTTATATATGACTCTATCCTGGATTGTTCTGTCGATCAGTTGTTGTTGACAGGTCTGTAAGCTCAGCTCTGATCGAGAGCAGGGTTAAGTCTCATGAGGTTGTATCTGTTTAAAGAGCACTCTGTCAACAATACTGCATCGTGGGGGACCAGGGGGCGTGGCTTCTGGGGCTCCAGCACCAGTGTTTTTTTAAAAGCCCAGAATCTTTTGGGTTTGTTAATAGTTTTGTCAAAAATCTAATTCCACATCCCGTAGGATCGATAAAATGATATCAGCTGCACTCTTTTTTTTATTTTTATTGCAAATGAAAACAATCACTTCACAACAAACAAATGTAACATTGAATGACAATATTAGTATATAGACAATATAGGAAGACAAAGAAAAAAAATACAAATATTAAAATAAAAATAAATAAATAAAAGTACAGAGGCAGTAAATCAAATTTATCAAACCTTTAGCAGATCATTATACATTTTCAACAATTTGACACTTTTTTTATTGTTTACATTTTTTAGTGTATTTATTAATTAATTAAAGTCACAGAGAAAGTGCTGTACATTTGGGGATGTTGAATATTTTCCCAATAAAATAAATACATGTCCTATATATTTTATGTTATGTTTACAATGAGAAAAATAACTAAATAAATGACACAGTTAAATCAATGTCTCTCTCCAGCGAGCTCACGTCACACACACCGCTGTCCTACATAGCCATGCCTCCTGTCAATCACTTAGCACGTAACTCGTCTCATCTCATTTACCGCAAGCATTTTTACATTATAGCAAACACTAAATTCTGAGTGAAGTAAGGTTGCTGATAAGAACGTTGGGTCGCTATTACTTGCAAACATCAGCAAACAGTTCAATCCAGGCAAAGGCAGAAGTAATTCCAATAACAAAGTAAAAGTCAGGGCAGACGGCAAACAATCAAAAAGCTAGAAAACAGTCCAAAGTCAAAAACTGAATGAAACAAGGAAGCCACGAAAACAAGGTACAAGGGTATGGCTATTATCAGCATCGGATACAGGGTGAGGGCTTCTCTTAAGCTAGACAGAGGGGAACACAAGACAGAATTACCCAATGAGAACAAGACACATGCAATACAAGGAACCAATCAGAACACAACACATTTACAAAGGTAGCACAAGACATGGTTACATGAGGGGCAAGGGACACACGGTTCAATCACAGTGACTCACTCATTAAGAGCGATTTGCTGTGTTGTATTGGCGGTTTTAATTTCACATTTAGATTTTTCCGACCTTTAAATCATTCAAAATATCAGTATTTAACGTTTTATATGTAATATATCAAAATAATATTTATGCATATGTCACTTTATAAAGGTAAAAATGCCAATAATTTGTAAAAATCAGTTTAAACATATTGGAAAAGATAAACTTCTCTCTGTGTAAATAAAAAATGTGAATTAACTTGAGTTTATTAAATTAATAAACAAACAAACGAACTATTGCTTCTCTATTTCCAGTTTGTAGCGTGGAGCATTTAGCACAACATTTCATTAGAAGATGTGTTGTGTTTCTGCTGTTTGAAAGTCATCTTGTGTGACAAGAAGAATGTGTGTGTGTGTGTGTGTGTACATTTATATTTAGTCATTTAGCAGATGCTTTTATCCAAAGCGACTTACAGGTGGGGAAAACAGCAGCAATTAGTCCTAAAGAGGCAAACA
>JAUCMU010000145.1:130739-157715 GCA_032275025.1 Enteromius treurensis
CGTGTCAAAAGCAGCAGAAAGATCTAGCAGAATGAGTACTGATGATCTGGAGTTGGTTTTTGCGACCCGCAAGGCTTAGGTGACTGACAGTAATGCAGTGTGTGTGTGTTAAATGGAAGAAGCTGAGAAATGATCAGATGTGATGTGATAATGTTTATAATGGACACACACTATCTTATGTCTGTTGTACTGAACATGTCTTCTACAGAAGGTGGTGAGGTTTAACCCCAGAGGCTCGGTGTGGGCCGCCAAACAGCGTCTGCTGTGTGCCCTGAGTCAGAATTTGAAGGACGTGTTGAACTACGGTCTCTTCCAGTCGGCCAGCGTCGACAGCAGCGGTCAGTTCCTGGATGAAGAACGCCTCGTGGCAGAATATCCACAGCTGGTCTGTGAGAGCGTCCCGTCTCTGGAGGTACAGGGCTTCAGATGTAATGAGCTGTGATCATACAGTCCTTCTCAGTGTTTCAGCAGGACGTCAGGAACCTATGCTCCTTCATTAAGAGTTTCTAAATGTTTATTATCCTGCAATGCTGAAATAAAACCGGAGAAGCTTCTTTGTTCCTACAGTTTCGCTACAAAACCAGACTCTACGATCCGCCCGGCGTGGATGAAAAAGTCATCGCCAAACTTCACACGAAGGTGAGAGCTAATATACCTGTTATACTGCATTTGGGCTTATTTTGATCACAATCATCTGACTTAAAAAATTGCATGCAATAAAGAAGTAAAAACACTATTTATTTTTATTTTACCTTTAATTAAAACACGTTCTTGTTTTCAATAACAGCCCAGCAGAAGAATGAATATCTCCTGAGAAACATACAAACATATTATAATCAGTGCTGTCAAATGATTAATTGCATCCAAAATAAAAGTTTTTTGTTTACAAAATAAATGTACGGGTATACTTATTATATGTCATTTTTATGCATTAAATATATTTGCATATGATGTAAAATATAATAATAAAAACAAATATACAAATGTACATAGATGTAAATATTTTCTACTGTAAATGTATGTGTGTTAATTTATATACACATAATAAATAAACACAGTACACACATATATTATATAAACTAAAACTTTAATTGTGATTAATCCTTTGACTGCACTAATTACAAAACATAAAACACATAAACAAGAATAAAAGCTCAGTTAAAAAGGTTTACAGGTGGAGGTCAGAGCACTAGTAATTTATTGAATACATGTACTATAATATCTGTCTCAGTAAGCCTTGAAGCAGCAGACAGGGATGTGTCTGACCATGAACAGCTGTGTTTTGCTGCGTGACAGTATCTGCTAGCATCTGAGGAGGTGTCCTAGCATGTATTTATGTATCTTAAAGCTTTAAGAATCCAGTCTAACGGCTTCTGGCCAAAGGAATTTAGCATCTGTCTTTATTTCATACTTTTATTTCTTTCATATTGTCTCTTTCCAGGCCAACCTGAGGAGGTTCATCGATTACATCCGTCATCATCAGCTGGAGAAACTCTCCAAGATGCTGGACCGTGGCCTGGACCCTAATTACCACGACACAGACACCGGAGGTACCGCGACAGACCTTTCCATCTCTGCTCATGAGAACATGTTTCTGATTTGTTTCAGTGCCTGGTCTATACATGGGCTTTTCATAATGTTCCGTTGTTTCATCTAATCATACCTGTTTCTTTTTCATCTTCTAATATTTGTTGAATATTATACACACACACACACACACAAACACATACTCAATGGTCTGTTTTCACAGAGGCACTTTAAAACATTAATATTTATTCATTAGCACATGGTTTTATCCAAAGCTAATGTATTTATAAATGAGTAACATTATGAGTAATTTCTCACAGAACAGTCACAGAGTCAGTGTGAAGTACCACTCGGGATGTTCGGATCCATAAGCAGCGTTCTTTATATCTTAGTCGTACAAGCAATAGGTCGAATCACAGGCAAACAGTAGTAGTAGGGAACAGGCAGTAATCGTAATCAATAATCCAGGCAGAATAGTCAGGGCAGGCAGCGAGAATCAAAGTCCAAATAACAATCCAAATAGAAACCAGAAAACAACAGGGAAAAATGCTCAGAAATGACAGCTAGGCAAATCAAGACTTCGCGATAAGCAAGCGTCCGTACATTGTTTATATAGGCCTTGAAATGACCTACACCTGGGACGGAAACAGTCAAGGTACGTGAGGAAAAAAGGTCCGGGTAGGAACGTTAGAACTCCGGCGAAGATTCCCGCTGCTGACTTCCAGAGAGAGCCACGGAGGCGCGGCTAGTGACAGAGCCCCATCCCCTGCGAACGGCTCCTGAAGCGAGTAGGCTGGTGACGCCGAGGTCTGCCATGAGGTCTGCCACGAGGTCTGGGAGCTGGCTTTTCTGGATGGTTGCGGTGGAAAGCCTCGGTAAGAGCTGGGTCCAGGATGTCATTTGAGTTGACCCAGCATCTCTCCTCCGGGCCGTAGCCCTCACAGTCCACTAGATAAGGCAGCATCCTGCCTCAAAGTCGAGAGTCTAGGATTTCTTGGACCTGGTAGATGTTGTCCTGATCTCGAGCCAGGGGAGGGACATTGGGGGCTGCGACCTCGTCCTGGTCCCTCTCTCCTTCAGGTGCAGCAGCGGGCTTAAGCAGGTAGACATGGAACGTGGGTGAAATACAATATTCAGGCAGTAACTCAAGGCGGTATGAAACTGGAGTAATTTGACGAACAATTTTAAAACGACCCATGTACCTTGGGCTAAGCTTTCTGCATGGCAGGTGAAGGCGAAGATTGCGGGAGGAAAGCCACACCCATTGGCCTGGTTCATATGGCCTGGCGCTGTCGGTTGCCTTGATTGGTGAATCTCTGTATAGCGCTCTGGAGGTGAATGTGGGCGGAATCCCAGGTTTGCTCGCTCCTTTGGAGCCAGTGATCCACGGTCTGAAGATCGGAGGGTTCGCCAGACCACGGGAATAAGGGAGGTTGATAACCTAGTATACCCTGGAATGGCGTCATACGAGTGGAGGGTTTTCTCAAGAAGTTTTGTGCGTATTCGGCCCATAGGATGTACTGACTCCAGTCTGCTTGGTTGGTGTGACAATAGCATCTCAAGAATCTGATTAGCTCTTGATTCATGCGTTCTGCCTGTCCGTTGGACTCAGGGTGATAGTCGGATGTCAAGCTGATATTGATTCCTAGGTATGTACAGAGAACTCTCCACACTCTTGACGTGAATTGTGGGCCGCGGTCAGACACTATGTCCTCGGGGAGTACATAATAGCGGAATACCTGTTCGATTAGGACTCGAACGGTCTCCCAGGCTGTGGGTATTTTAGGAAGGGGTATTAATCGACAGGCCTTCGAGAAGCGGTCAATCACAGTAAGTATGGTAGTGAACTGATTAGATAGGGGAAGATCGGTCACGAAGTCAATCACCAGGTGGGACCAGGGTCTCTGGGGTAGTGGAAGTGAATAGAGAAGACCAGCAGGCCGCTGTCTAGATGACTTAGAGACTTGACAGGTTGGACAAGCTTTCACAAAGGCAGTGACATCTTGGTTGATGGTGGGCCACCAGAAACGGTTCGTGGCGAGTTCAATTGTGGCAAGGATACCTGAGTGGCCTGCACTGGGGTTATCATGCATGAGATGTAATATTCATTGACGAAGTGGTTCTGGAATGTAGACTTTGGTAGGCAGACACTCTGGAGGAGTGAGGTCAGTGCTTTGGGCTTCTACAATCTCCCTCATTATGTCCCACTGGACTGGTGCTAAGATCAGTGAGGGATGGATGATGTTCTCTGGTTCTTTCGGTTGAGATGGTGTATCAAACTGCCTGGAAAGAGCGTCTACTTTAGCATTCTTTGATCCGGGTTGGTATGTGATCTGGAGCCTGAATCGAGTGAAGAAGAGGGACCAGCGTGCTTGGTTGGCATTGAGTCTCTTTGCTGTTCTCAGGTATTCTAGGTTTCGATGATCAGTTATGATCAAGAATGGTTCTTTGGCACCTTCCAGGCAATGCCGCCACTCCTCCAGGGCGGCCTTCATGGCTAGCAGTTTGTGATCTCCGACATCATAATTATATTCGGCTTGGTTAAGCTTGCGGGAATAAAAGGCACAGCCGCTGACAAATTTCCTTGTTATAACATAATCAACTCATCTTTTGCATCTCTGCCGTCCACAGAATGATCAAAGACCTCCCTGAATTTACGTAGAAAGACCCGGTATGAAGCAAACGTCATGTGTCGGCCTTTCCACAGAGCCTTCCCCCAGTCTAAAGCCTTCCCGGGGAGAAGTGAGCACATGAGTGAAACTTTGCTATCATCATTGGTGAAGCAGCTGGGCTGTTGATTCATATAGATATCACACTGGAGTAAAAAACCCTCACGCATGCCTGCGGCGTCGTTGTATTTTTCCGGAAGTGAGAGTCATGCGTGGTTGACGACAGTCTGAGCCGCGGCCTGAGCAGGTGGCGCGGGTAGAGGCGCTGGAGGAGCGGGGTGGTTCTGAGCAGCGGTGGCTTCCGTCAGGGCCTGGATGGAGCGAACCAGGTCCTCGGTGAGCTGTGTTAGCTTCTCCAGCTGTGTCTGGTGGGAAGCTAGAACGGCTCACCTCATCCACGACTTGATATAACGCCACTGGATCCTGTGACGGCGAAGTCTTCTGTGAAGTACCACTCAGGACGTTCGGATCCATTATCAGCGTTCTTTACATCGTAGTCGTACAAGCAATAGGTCGAATCACAGGCATACAGTAGTAGTAGGGAACAGGCAGTAATCGTAATCAATAACCCAGGCAGAATAGTCAGGGCAGGCAGCGAGAATCAAAGTCCAAATAACAATCCAAATAGAAACCAGAAAAAAACAGGGAAAAATGACCTACACCTGGGACGGAAACAGTCAAGGTACGTGAGCAAAAAAGGTCCGGGTAGCAACGTTAGAACTCCAGTGAAGGTTCCCGCTGCTGACTTCCAGACAGAGCCACGAAGGCGCGGCTAGTGACAGTCAGGATTGATAGAAATCTTGAGAAAACATGACTAAATAAGGAGTCAGTCACATTTTTCCATGATTTGCAAGTTTAGGTCTTTATAAATAAGTATGAAAAGCATATTGTTTCATTTCATCTTTAGCTTGACTTTACTGCTCTTGTGTTGGAGAATGTGACCTGAAATGGCTTTCAAAGCTAAGAGAAAGATTTCTGTAAAGAATGACTTAAATATCCGTCTGTTCCTTACAGTAAGCTGTGGAATGGAAATGGTAACTAAATTGTACTGAAGAAATGAATCTTACATGTGTGTGTGTGTGTGTGTGAGAGAGAGAGTGTGTGTGCACCTGGTATTTATCACCTTATGGGGACCAATTGTCCCCCACAAAGATAGGAATACCAGTAAATGTTGATCTTGTGGGGACATTTGTTAGGTCTCCATGAGGAAACAAGCTTATAAATGAGAGAGACCCCAGAAAATGTGGAAACGCAACATGAGTTTGTGTGTGTGTGTTACAGAGACTCCTCTCACGTTTGCGTCTCAGCTGGAGAATACGGTGGAGTTTATTAAAGCGCTGAGGAATGGAGGAGCTCATCTGGACTTCAGGGCTAAAGACGGCATGACTGCGCTTCATAAAGCAGCTTGCTCCAAAAACCAGGCCACGCTCAAGGTACTCGACTGATAACATCAGAGATATATCACAGCAGGGTTGCAGCGGCTGATATGATTGGACATGAGCACTGACTCAACTGTTACAACTATATATTAAGCATATGTTACTCACACATGCATGTACAGTATGTATTTGAAAAATGTGTGATGTTTATATAGTAAATACATTCATAATAGAAATTATATGAATAGAAATGTAGATGTAAATATATGCTGTATGTGTGTGTATTTATATACATAATAAATATACAAAACTACATTTAATTTGTCTGTTCTAAGACACTAATGGGATGATAATGGACACTAAATGTTGCTCTTTCCCGATAAATGAATGGAGAGGAATGTTTTAGTGTCGTGACTGTGGCCCTTGTGTTTGTGCTGACTGACGGTGCTCTTCAGACGCTGCTGGAGCTCGGGGCTTCACCCAACTATAAAGACAGCCGTGGTCTGACGGCGCTGTATCACACGGCTCTGGTGGGTGGAGAAACAGACTGCTGCGAGCTGCTGCTGAACCAGAACGCCTCTGTCTGCTGCCAGGACGAGAATGGCTGGCACGAGATACACCAGGTCAGAGTCCCAGTAATTATACTTCATTACTACACTTTAAAAATACTGGGGGTTTTCATCTTCCTACACATTTTCAACATGTTATCTCTTTTTTTACACATCATTTTCTTACAAAATCAAGCACTGCATTCTGAATATCACAAACACATCTCAGAAGCAAACATTTGTCTTAGATTGCAAACACCTTTAATATTGCTAATATTATTATTATCATATACACACAATTAATCACAATCTAAAGCTCTTCCTTCATGAGCTGTACAGAGTGTGTTTGAAAAAGAATTCTACTAACATCCTACTAGCTAAAAATATGTAACTTTGTAACTACATGTCAACTAATTCTCATTACTGTAATTCTCAACTACATATCTATAAGTCTCATAGTAACTGTTAGGGTAGGTTTAGGGTTAGTAGAATAAGTTTCTGATAGTCAGTATGTTGTGTGTTGTGGACTCATCAAAATAAAGTGTTAGGAGACATTAATCAGACAGTTTACTAATACTCTAATGACTGCTTGTTAACATGTTGTCACAAAGTTACTTGCTGTAGAGTGTCTAAAGTGCGCTAGTAGTAAACTCATGTGTACTGTTATTTTACTACTCCGTGAAACTAAATTAGCCCACTTTCTAGAGTATAAAAGTATACTTTTAAGGATAACCGTAGTAAACTGTAAGTACACAACTTTTATATCAGAGATTTATCTTGTACTGCCACTAACAGTGTGTCACGGCCAGCTGAAGTTGCCAGTAAGACTGTATAAGGCACTCCAGCCCTAGACTCTTTCTGTGTGTTTCATGTCTGTTTTCCTATGGTCTAATTAGCTGTGTACTCTGTCTCCACCTCCCTCATGCGGTGCTTATGAGATGGCTGACGCTGCTGACTCTCAACCCGTAATGACGGCCGAAACCGCGCACGCTAATCCGGCAACGGGGATGCCAGCTCCGCCAAAAACCCTTGCTGTTCCTCTTCCTCTTCCTTTCCATACTCCTGAGGAATATGGAACTCGAAGAGGTTCAAAACCATTAAAATCCATTAATCTCAGCGGTCTTGGACCCGCAAATGGCGGGTTGTGGCTCCGTAGCCCGACGAGAGAGGTCAATCTCGGTTTTGCCCGTAGAAGGCGTTTATGTTATCACTCAGCGAGAGGGGCTAAGTGATGATCAGTGGGGCGCAGGGCTACAGCTAGGGGGGCTGCCAGACGCGGTCTGTGGTCCGGAACCTGCGTGGCTGGATCCGCCAGACCCGGTCTGTGATCCAAGTTCCCAGTTACCTGACTCACCCGAGTTCCACAAGGACGGTGAGGTCCCATGGTATGAACCTCCAGAACCTGTGTGTGGTTCAGAGACTCCATCGGGTCCGCCAGAGGCTGCACTACCTCTGGAGATGTCGGTTTCGGCTGTAGAATCCCCAGAGGCTGCACAGCCCACGGAGGTCCCTGAATCATGGTTCAGTCGGTCAGGGAGGGCGTCTTCCCTGTCGGCTCATTTGCGAAGGGTGATGTCAGCTTCAGTATGGTCACGAAGGGCGTATTCATTCCCTGTCGGTCTCAAAGGGCGTATTCACTTCCTGTCTGGTCTCGAAGGGCATACTCACAGTCTGGTCAGTTAAGAAGTGCATTGTCTCTGACTGATTGGTTCTCGAGGGCGCAGGGTCAGTCTGGTGACCCCAAGAGGGCTCTGTCACTATCTGGCCAAACCAAGGGGCTCTGCTGCCATCCGCTCCGCCCCGGAAGATGGCCTCGCGGTCTGTCTTGCCCAGGTGGGCGTTCCCACCACCTGATCCACCCTGGAGGACTCCACCGCCGACAGCTCCGCCCAGGAGGAGGTCTCCACCGGCTGCTCCGCCCCGGTGGGCTTTCCCAGCCATCTGCTCCGCCCAGGAGGAGGTCTCCGCCGCCTGCGCCCTCTGCTCCGCCCAGGACGAGGTCTTCGCCGCCTGCGACGCCCCGGTGGGCTTCTCCGCCGCCTGCCTCACCCAGGAGGAGGTCTTCGCGCCTGCTCCGCCCAGGTGGGCTTCTCCGCCGCCTGCCTCGCCCAGGAGGAGGTCTTTGCGCGTGCTCCGCCCAGGTGGGCTTCCCCGCAGCATGCCTCGCCCTGGTGGGCTTCTCCGCTGCCTGCTCCGCCTTGCGTGTGTCTTGTACCACCCTTATAAGCGTTTTCCCTTGTCTCTTTGGGTTTGTATTTTGTACCTGGATTCACGTTGCCGACCTTGCTTGCCTTCTGGATTTCGACTCTCGCTTCTTCCCCTGGACTCTGTTTATAGACCGCACAACCTCTCGCTTGTCTTTGGATTTGTCTTTGCATTGCCTCCTCCACTGTTTTTCGCTCCAGTATGATCTCTGCCGTTTGTATCTGCCTGTAAGTTTGCTGATTAAAATACCCAGCGAACTGTCTCTGTGTTCGTTCATGACACAGTGAACTTAGAGGCTTACTGATTTACTGATTAAATACTTGTAGTAGCATGTTTAATACACTTTGAATCTGGACCCATCCTCACTGTCAGTGATCGAGTGCGTGTGTGTGTTTCTCACAGGCTTGTCGACACGGTCATGTCCAGCACCTGGAGCACTTGTTGTTTTTCGGAGCAGATATGAGCGCTCAGAACGCCTCTAGAAACACAGCGCTGCACATCTGTGCTCTCTACAACCAGGTGTGGAATCAGCAGTCTCTTCACGTTACATGCCATTTTATTTTTGAAAAAGAATAATTTGAACAGTGTGTGGAACTGTGATGGAACAAACGCCCCTCTCCCTCTCTCTCTCTCTCTGTATATATTTTTAATCTAATAATGCAAATGATATTATTTGCATATTCCTGAAATTCTAAAATGAGCTGGAATTAGCAATATAGAAATCATTTAGAAATTATGATATTATAGTAAAACTAAATGTTCTGAGAGTAACATGGTTTTGAAAAAAAAAATCATAAACATGAAAAAAGAAAATGAAAAATGTATTTAAACTTTAGCTGCACTGATCTAAACAAAAGCAGCTGATACTGGTTAAACACTGCTTTATTAGGAATAATACAGTAGGTTCCCAGCTGAAAACATAATATATATCTGTGACTTTGGAGCACAACGCCAGTAATATGGGTCAGTTTTGTGTAACTGAGATGTATACATCATCTGAAGCTGGATAAATCATCTCTCCACTGATGTCTGGTGTGTTAGGAGAGGACAATGTCTGTCTGAGATACAACTATTAGACAATCTGGAATCTGAGGGAGCAAAACCATCTGAACATTGAGAAAGATCTTCTTTAAAGTTGTTCAAATGAAGATCTTAGCAATGAATATTACTAATCAAAAATGATCATTATTTAATATCCTAATGATTGTTGGCATAAAAGAAAAAAAGGATAATTTGACCCATACAGTGTATTGTGTATTTGTACAAATACTCCTGAGCTCTTATGACTGCTTCTCCAGGGACACAGATATTTGTGTTTCTCTCTTCAGAGACTGACGGTGTGTTTCTGACTCCTGCAGGAGAAGTGTGCTCATGTGCTGCTGGTCAGAGGAGCCGACAAAGAGCTGAAGAACTGCAATAATCAGAGTCCATTCCAGGTAATACCCTGCTGATCTGACCAGCATCACCAACCGTCCACGCATGACCCAGATTCTTCTGGAGCTTCTCTTCCTAAAACTCAGCACACTTACCTTTAACAAGTTCACTTGTGTGCATTATTATTTATATCACTGAATCCTAGCTTTAAGTTAGGCTATAAAACAAATACGATAAAGGCTCTAACTCTGCACGGGTTAGTGTTGGTTGCTAATACATAGATTAGTATGCTGTGTATCAGTTTTGTGACCGGTCACTAACACAACCGAGTGAAATGTGTTCATGTGTGTGTGTGAGTGTGTGTGTGCGTAAGTGTGTGTGTGTTCCAGTAGTTTGTGGATGAACTGTGATTAAAGGCTACAGATGGTGAGGTACAAATCTCCTGTCAGAAGTGCTGTAGGATTAAGGCTCAAGCACGGATGTGCAGAGTCTCTCAAACAAGCACATTAAAGGATTCACAGAAGAAACCGAGCAGAAAGTAAACAAATACCAGAATGAAGACATTCAGTGTTAAACCCCTAAATGGTTTGATGAGTCTAGGACAGGATCATGTGTGTTTCTTCAGCTCCACACTTAAACACAATATGACCTTTACACGTAGCTATAACTGACTCATGCTATCTTTCAACAGATAGCTAGTTGTGTTTCTGTTGTGAGCTTGATCGGTTCAGTCGAGGCATCCTCATGAGATCAATTATTACAATATAGTGTGCCTATTTTATACAAACAGTTACAATTTGTAACAACTCACAAATGTACAGTCCTATAAGTCATCAAGTATACATTCTGGATATATAAAACAGATAAACTGTATTGCATTTACACATGAAATGCATTTTTTTGCGTTCACATAGATAATATAATTTGACTGATTCATGGGGCTTTACTGGTATGAGCTTACAGTATGTGACTTTATGACATCATTGAACACAAACGATGTGAATCAGAGCCGGTGTCTCTTTCGTTGTGTTGCAGGTAGCCATAATCTCTGGAAATTTTGAGTTGGCGGAGCTGATTAAGAAGCACAGAGAAAGTGACATAGGTAAGAGCCATCTGATTTAACTCCGTATCAGAAAGACAGCAAATAGGGCACGTCTTAATGTGAAAGAAAACGACTGGACTAATCCCTGGAACTACAGGATTAACAGCCGAAGCTGCACTTAAGATATTCTCAGTGTATTCACAAATACACACTCAATCACCTGTGCTCTTTTAATTTCACACACTACTGTTTTTATTTACATCTGTAATATCAGCTGTCAAAAGAGGGAAGAGCCCTCCAAAAGAGAGAGAGAGACCACAACTACTCCCCTATATGCTGACTTGACCTAAAGAGCATTGTGTTTTCAGTTTGTTTTCATAAAAGCAAAAAAATGTTGAGCGAGCAGGATTATTCCGGAGCCAGGCAACTGTTCACATGAATAAATCAATCAAAAGGAACAGAAGTAAATATCTGAGGAGGCATAATCCGTGATTGTTTCCCGGAGCAGCCCACAGCTGTCCTGCAGACTAAATGAAAAAAGCCGCAAGTGGCAACAGCAGCGAGGGATTACGAACTCATCATCTTCCAGCGTCCATCAGCTCCGGCGGCCGCCCGCTCTCCGGACTCTGGTCTGGGATGGGATTTTGTAGGGACTGGAATCGTTTGGGTCATGGGTTCTGCCTGCTGCACAGCAGAGAGAGGTGTGTAGATTTACGCTGAGTTTCTGAGCGATTTCGAATCTGGGTTTTGTTGTAAGAGTATCATCTGGGATGAGTCCGAGTCTTCTACTTTGTGTTCAGCGCACTTGATTTCCTGCAACATCTGGAAAAACAAAGGGCAAATAAAGTGAATCCTTTTTTTCTGATTTGCCAGAAAGATGATGTTAATAAATGTAATTTTAATAAAACCTGTTTGATAGTGTAATGCATGCTACCTTAAGATATCTTGTGATGCACTATGCATCATTTTTTTATGAAATCATTTCACCGGCACAAGTGCTAGTTTTGATTGAGGGCATCACTAACGCTGTTCGATTGTGAGAGTTGCGAGGTTTATGTGTGCTTTCTAACCACTTGCACTTCTTGATACCGCAGATCAGCTTTAAAATAAGACCTAAAATGATCTTCATTTCTCAATGTCTTGAAGGTAAAGAGCACTGTGGTTTTCAGGCATAGGATGTTTTTCTGTCAGAGACGCTGGGCTCCGTGGCTCTTCTCTTATGTAATGTTGAGATGTTTTAGCTCATGTCACAAACTCTTTTGACTGTCGTTCATTCTGTCGACTGTCGTTCAGTCACTGTGAGCTTGGCCAGAGGATTTTCATTGATCCCGATTCTGTGTTCTTGAGAAAACACTGATTGCTCCAAGCATTACATAACTCACAGATTTCCCTCAAAATCCTGCGGTCTGTTCCGGCGTGTGAAAGGATTTAAGCACACTAGGTTATACACTCCTCACATCTGATATTGGTTCTTTTTTCTCTCTTTGCACATGTTTGTCTTTCGCTCTTCTTTTGATCTCTCTGTAAGAGTTTATAGTTTGATGCGCTGATGGCCAGTCATGTCCATTCTTCTTTCTCTGTTCATGGTCGTCATTTATCAGACAAGAAGAATATTACTTTTTCCAAAGAAAACACTCTTATTATCATGTTGGGTTTGGGTTGCGTGTGTCCAGTAAAGGGTCATATAACATATACTGTAATACTTTACAATAAGATTGCTTTTGTTAATATTAGACAGCAAGCAACTTGTTTCTACAGCAGCTGTTGTTAACTGGTACAGATGCATTTCGTAACATCAATGATGTCAATTGTTAAAAGGTGACTCCATCCCCAAAAAAATAGATTCTGTCAATGTTGACTCATCTTCATGTCGTTCCAAAGACCATTGTTCATCTTCATGTGGCGGAAGGAAGGTGGAAATATATAGACTACGAAATTCATCAATTACAATAGCAAAGGACACATTGGAACGTTGTTTCAACGACAGAGCTGAGACGTGAATACCAAAAATACAAACTTTATTTTATAATAAGAAAACACTAGTTAAAAAGATAAAAAACTGTTGACGGTGCATATTAGAACATGGAAACCACAACGGAAGGAACCAAGGCTTACCTAGGGCAGGCAACCCAGTTCAAGAAGCGCTATCTCCTATGTAGTGACAAATTTACCAACAAGTGCACAAATCTTCACTGCACACATTCAGGTGCACGCACACACCAGGATCAAGTGTGACCACAGAGCAATCCACGACGATACAACGATAAAACGAGCGGCCTGCCTGGAAGCCTTGATTCCTGAAACACAAAAGAGAAAAGAAGCAATATGTGAATAAATTCAAGCAAAATGAAAATAGAAACCAACTTATCATATAAAGAAACGAAGATGATTATTCCCTTCTAGAGGAGATGAATAACAGATGGAAAGTATTTGCCTTTGCACATAACCCATCAACTAAGGTGGGATACACCGACGAAACAAAGACAATATCACAAAATCAAAACAAAATCACGTATATGATTTAACTGAGGAAACCATACAAACAAGCTATCAAAGAAAATAAATAATTCCAAACAAAACAAAATACAAAGATCCAAGCACTAAACACACACACACACACACACACCCCCCACTAGTCAACACATTCACACAAAAAACTGGTTGATCAGGTTATTCAGTTGAACAAAAATGCACAGGAAAACACAGTCACAAAGCAGCAGCGTCACTCATTGTTGCCCGGCAGGCTGCACTAAACATCATGAATCGTATTGAGCCCTTTAAATAAGCAAAGAACACAACTAATCAAAATATCTTAACTAATATTCACAATAGGAAAATACACCTACCTTTATGTTACCGTTCAAATCAAATCTGCAGTCTGATAAACAACACTCGGTTAACAGCCAGAACCTGTGGGAAAGGCACGCAACCACGAACCGACCCAAGCAAATGTTCCTGTCCCAAAACTATAACCCACAACAAAACTAATTAAATTAAAACATGCCTAACACAACATCACATACACCAGGTTAGCGGTCACATACAGTGCCTGCAAGACGAGAAAAACAGCGCGGCATTCCAGCCGGAGCTCGTTAAAGGGAAGCGGCAGCTGCGGATCAATATTCCAATCCCGAAACTACGATCCAAATAAAACAAATTACTTAAAGCATCTTGTTTATGCTCGGGACATTCACCACAACATACCTGCGAGACGGAAGAAACAAGCGGCCTAACCCTAACCCTAACTGTATGTGACCGCTTCAACACAAAAAGTCCCGCCTTATATACTCACATACCAGTCTGATTAAGCTGCTCGTAGATTGCCCATTTAAAGGACTATTTATACCACTACATTCAGAACACAAATGAAGATATTTTTGAATTAAATTCAAGATCTCTCACTTGTAAAATAGTCCACGTGGCAGCATTTGTTTTCTTTCTGCGCAAAAAGTATTCTCGAGGCTTCGTAAGATTACACTTGAACAACTGATGTCACGTGGACTGTTTTAATAATGACCTTACTATGTTTCTGGGCCATGATCGTGCTAGGACCCTTGGGGTCTGTAAAGCTCTTTCGTCAAAAACATCTTAATTTGTGTGCTAAAGATGGATGAAGGTCTTACGGATTTGAAACAATATGAATATGAGTAAGGAATGACAGAATTTCCATTTTTGAATGAACTATCCCTTTGATGCATTAGTTACTAAAATATCCAAAAAAATGAATGACACGTCTGTAATAACAACATTTATCTTGGTTTATGTTCATTTAACTAGAGACATTGCACTGCACCTGTCAAGTTACAGATTTCAGTCTTTAGTCTTTAGCATAAAGTGTTTTTTATGTTTCAGACTAATTTAAAGAAAATATTCCCCTGCGGTTTCTTACCATATACTTTCACATTTCTTAACACTGAAAATGCATGATATGTAAACATTACTTAATGCATTAGTTATTATTAACAATCTACAATTTATCTCACTCAACAGTCAAGTCACCTTTATTTATATAGCGCTTTACTCATTACAAATACTCATTGTGTCAAAGTAGACAATCACAAAGAGTCATGTTTTTCCAGCTAAAGTCAGCTCATTAATGAATGAGTGATGTCATCATCCAGCTCAGCTCTCTTCATTAGCGTCTGTGCAATCAGTCAATTCAACACGCCAGGGATGGAGGAAAACCATGTGGAGCAAGCATTGTGTGACTTATTTCAGTTCCTTGGGTGCTCTGGGATTGGAGGATTTCTTACATTTTTGTTTATTGGTCAGATGTATTTTAATAGAGTACTTGGTGTGAAGAGAGGACTCGGTAGAGACCGTGTTTACAAGGAACTAAATTAACAGGTGTTTCAGATAGTGAGAAGACATTGGAGTACAGTAAGAAAGATGTTGGAGAGTTAAAGGAAGATGAAGGGCCATCATCAGCCAAACTTAAATGGCAAAAAAAAACCATTATGGCAAAGGAAGATAATCTCTGACATGAAGAATGGGAAGTTTTTGGTAGGATATTCTTGTAAAGTTGTCTGAATGGTTGAATGCTGCTGTCCTTTATCTTCTGGTTCAGGATGGAGGATAAGGACTAATTGGTGTTCAAATCTGGATAGTGTTTTTTAAGTAGTTTTCCAAGTAGCACAATCTTTTATATTATAAGCATCTCCAGAATATGCCATCAGAACAGGCATAAGTGGTCGGCTGTAGGTCTGAGAATGCAAAAACAACCAAGAGGACATCAGTGGAGGGCAGATGTGTGTGGAAATTTCTTAATTTCCTTGTCCAGTCCCCTTTGGAACAAGCCATGTCTCACCAGCTCGCCTCACACCAGACCTCATCAACGGCTCCGACCTCCTGTCCAAACCAAGATCATCCTCAGCCCAGATACACCAGCCATTCAGAAAGAATGGAGGCTAATTATGTCAATATTTGTATTTTCATAGACTAAAAAACTGTCAATATTTGTTGCCATCCTTGCAGAAAGGTGTTTCCCGAGCTTGCTGATTGGCTGGAAGGTGTGTAGTTGTTGAAGTCTTGGGAAGCCAATGATTGGATGTTGGTTGGAGATACAGAGTCACAGCTGGTTGGAGTTTTGATGTGAGTGCAGTCAGAATTGATCTCAGAGACACAGCAGGCTTAACTTACACAAAACTGTCACAGAAAGAAAAGCAACTAAAGTAAAGAAACAGAAGTAACAAGACGATGGTTTTCTTCTAATAATGGCTAACTGCCGGGTGTGTGTTCACTGCTGTGTGTGTGTGTGTGTGTGTGTGCACTTTGGATGGGTTCAATTCAGAGCACAAATTCCAATTATGGGTCAACATACCTGGCCACAAGTCACTTCACTTCACTTTAACCCAAAATGGTGTATTGACCATTTAGATATTATGTTAGATTTTAGATTATATATCAGTGTCGGCCCCAGCCCTGTGGTTTGCTCCAGTGTCGGCCCCAGTGCTTAAGCTTGCTCCAGCATCCCTTTCAGAGCTCCTGGATATGGCACTTCCACCAGAGTTCTCGTCTCCGATCCTCACCTCAGAGTCCTCTGATCCCCGTCTCCCTGCTGGTATTGTGGGGGGGGGGGGAGTAATGTCACATTTATAGTCTGCTTTGGTTTTGTTTTTCCTGGGTTCCTGTCTCATTTTACAGTTCCTCTTTTGTTTCCGGGGTTTTTGATTACTTATTCCTCACCTGTTTCAGTTCTCCCTGATTACGCCCCTGTGTTTAAAAGCTTTGTGTTTTCATCAGTTCCCTTTTCCTGCGTAGAAGTTGGTTTATGTCTGTCTCCTGCGTTGCTCCTGTCTGTATTATTTGCCCGTTCTGTTATTAAAGTCTGTTTTGTTCTGAGGTCTCCTCACTCGCTGTCTGTGACACTGATCAGTAAAGTTTCATTTTTAATTGAAGTTTTTTCTTGTTCATGCAGATTCTGAGGAAAATGTTTTTGTAAAGAGTTGTGTAAATGATGTTTATTACAGATGACTCTCTCTCTAGTAACTGCATGTCAGTATCTGACACTAGTTTTTGACTTGGTAAAAGATGCTAGAGCTGCTTTTAGGGAAGTTGCGTAAGAAAGTACATCATACAAGAGTGTTTTAAAGACAAACTGTAACCACCTCTGTGTCAGTAACTTCTTCAGGTTTTACTCTGTCTATATTGTGCAACAGAAACGTTTGTTCACATCTCTTAAACCTGTTACAGGATAATTCATGCACATTTTCATATAAATGTACTAGTCTTGTACTAATTAAAAGGTCCATGAAAACACTATCAACTACACATTCTCTGAAGAATTGCTTTTCACTTAAACATGAATGTGTTGGACAATGGCAAGCGGTTTTGATCTTGGTTACACAGTGCAGAATTTGATAACTTTTTGTTTTGTGTGAACATGAATTAAACTTCCCAGGCTCTGAAGAAATTCAGATTATTTTCATCCAAACTCATACGAACCTGCAGCAAGCACATAAGTTAGGAAAATAAACCACAAACCCTAAATCATCATACTGCACATGCACACAGCTGTCTATACTGTAAACATCTACTGTCAGTTCAGTTTATTACAGTATCTATATCCTTATCATTTTTGTTAGTGTATTTGTTTATTTCCCCAAGCAAATCAATAAGCTTATCCACCTTCTTTCTATATGAGACTTAGTTTGCGCAAATTATTTTTATTTTATGGTGTCATAATACAGAGTAATTTCCTAATTAGGTTCTTAGTAGTAGCAGTTGTACTTGCATGAAATTAAATGTACTTATCAAGTAACTAAGCTATGGAGCAGCTTGTAATTAGAGTTAGTAATGATGTAGATGTAACAGACTCTGTTACACAGATACTTACACTTAAGTACAATCTTGATACACTTTATTTTAAGTAGATTAATCTGTCATTTTAATGTAAGTAGAAAGGTGTTAGATGTTTTTAAGCTGCACTAATGGGTTAAATCAAACTAAGGTGCAGCTAGATAAGGAAGTACACATGAAGTACACTTAAGTACAATCTTGATACAATTTATTTTAAGTAGCGTATGTCGGTGTACTTGAGTTTATAATTGCGTTGTATAAAGCTGTCTGTTACATCTACATAATTACTAACTGCTCCATAACGTAGTTACATGATAAGTACATTTTGTTTTATGTAACTACAATGGCTACTACTAAGTATTTACTAGATAATTACTCTGTATTATGGACACCTTAAAATAAAGTGTTACCATAACTTTCATTAAACAGTCAGTGGCTGCCAATGAACTTTTAAATGTCTGCTTACTGAACACTTACTGTGAAGTCAGTTTTTATGATGCACATGAACACTTTATTTTGACAGTTTACATAATACATTCTACTAACGTTTATTAAGCTTGCTAATCCATCTCAACTAGCAGTCATTATTAGATTAAACATCTGCTCGCACGTTATTTTGATGGACATGAGAGTTAGCTGACATGTAGTAAAAAGTTCCTTATAGTTAGTAGAATGTCTAAGTGGACTTGTAATAAACTATTATCTAATGTATTATAAGGGTGTTGTTATAATTTAGTCTTCAAAAGCATTGTATGATCGTATTAATAACTTTGGTAATGGTCAAAATGGTCATATTATTGGTAATGGTCACAATGCAGTGCAATAGGCCTACTTACCTGTTTTTTATAAGAGTATGATGATTTATAACACAAAGAAGACCAAGTTGTAAAAGATTATAAAAGATAGTTCCAGTAGTTAGCCTATGTGTTATTATTCCTTTCATATCTTGAGATTGTTTTTTTAAGATCTGCACAGTACTGAAGCTCATTAGTGATGAAGGTTGTTTATATATAACTGAACTCAGTTTCGTTCCCTGTATTAGCTCTCATCCATCTGATGATGTATCTTCTGTTTCGTGTGTGTGTCTCTGTGTGTGTGTCAGTGCGGTTCCCTGAGGTCCCGCTGAACTCCCGGCAGCGAAGGCCCCTTCAGAAGAGTCTTCCCGTGTCTCGGGCTCTGCTGCGCTCCAACAGTGATAATAACCTGGTGACGAGGGCCATGAGTCCAGAGCAGCTCAGTCTGTCTCCGCATAAGATGCAGAGAGACCCGAGCGGACGAGGGAAGATGACGGGCCGTGGCGGAAGAACCGTCCCGAGCAGCCATTCCCTGTCCATCAGTCTGGAGGACGAGCAGAGTGCTACTCAGAAATGGTAAAAAAAACAGTCAGAAGAGTCCATTCCGCGGTCATATTATGGCAGCAAATGTCCTTGATCATTATGCCGGAATGAGAATATAGTTCCGAATCATATTGGCCTAGAAAATCACAACTTTTCCTTTTTTCGGCAGTCTTAGTACATGATATAACTTCAGAAGAGTCAAGTTTCAAATAGGAAAAATATTGCAACTCTTTGTTCATTTTTGAATGCGATGCTTCTGGTCTAATCAGATACAATTATTTATGCCAAGCTATTCTAAAAGTGCTATCGCCAGACACAGAGATCGGCTGAAAAGATTCCAAAATGGTAAAAAGATGGAGAATGAGCCTATTTCCCCAAAAAAATGGAGTGTCCCTTTAAGAATTGTGCCTTTGGTAATCTTAGTAAATCCGTTATTCAGAATAATGGACACAAGCACTGGTTTTGTGTTTTTCATTGTTAGCCCATTGTTAGGTTTTAATGTATTTTATATTGTTTATATTGTTATTTGGGGAGGGGAACTGGCATAAACATAATTAATTGAAATCAATGCATGGACAAAATGTAGGCTACACCTCCTCTGTCAAACCTGACTCTCTCTTGGTTATTGTGATATCAAACCGCACTGAGGTGGAGAGAGAGTCCGGCACCTGAGGATGGGTCAGAATATGTTTCTGGTATTGTCGCAAAGATCTGACATTTTTGAGCTTTCAACATTCTTCAGATTCTTTCGTTCATGTTCAACAGCTTCCAGCAGAGGGAGCCCTCCCAGGACTTACAGTGTTTGTGTCTCGTGTTGATTCTAATGTTTCATGTAATATTAACCTACTCATATTAACAGCTGATATGAATGCGGTCCTGCAGCAGACTGTGTTTGTGCTCCTGCAGTGCTAATGGCCGTCCGTGTGGTCAGAGCTCCAGGAGAAAGCTGTACAGCGCTGTGCCTGGCCGTCATTTCATCGTCGTCCGCTCTTACCAACCCCAAGCTGGAGGAGAAATAAGCCTGCACAAGAACGAAAGGGTCAGAGGTCAGCGCAGTCAAAGCTCACTGCATACACACATATGAGACCCTGGAGCACAACACCAGTCGTAAGAGTCACAGTCGGTTTCACGCATCATCTTAAAGCTGACTAAATCATCTTTCCATTGATGTCTGGTTTGTTAGGACAGGAAAATATTAGAAAATCTGGAATCTGAGGGAGCGAAAAAATATAAATATTGAGAAAATCACCTTTAAAGTTGTTCAAATAAAGTTCTTAGCAATGCATATTACTAATCAGAAATTACATTTTGATATATTTATGCTAGGAAATGTATAAAATATATTCATGGAATGTGATGTTTACTTAACATCCTAATAATTTTTGCCATTGAAGAAAACTTTTGACTCATACAATGTATTGTTGTCGATTCCTACAAATACACCTGAGCTCTTATGACTGCCGCTGTGCTCCAGAGACATCAGTCTGAATCTAGATGTGGCTGAATTTCTGATTTCAGTTTATAGAAAGAATTTAAAAATAAATAATAGATATAATTATTAAAATTAAAACCAGATTAACAATTGCATTTTAAAACACTATACAAATATGTACTGTAAATATGTACCACTTTCTTTTTTCTTTTGTAAAAAAGATAAAATAAGATGGGGTTGGTGATTTCGTCTTCACTGCATTCTCGATGCAAGACTGCCAGTATTAAAATATAAAATGCAAATACAGCCACCATCAGTGTTTTGCAGGTTTTCACAAAAATTGTATGGCCCCCAGGATATTTTGTTGAGAATATCTGAACATGCAGTACATCAAAATAAAGATCAGACCCTCTACTTTCAAACAAACTAGCAAAAACATTGGTTTTCTATTTGCTTTATTGTTGTTGTTTTTTCTTTCATTTTTTTTGTGCATGTAAGTAGTTTTTAATCAAAAGGCAAAAAAGTGAAGTGAATAGTTTAATAGTTTAGTTCCCCCCAAAGCGTCATAGTCCTTTAACACTTTCTGGATCCATATTTCACTCAGTAACATTAGACAGAATGTATATGCTGTTAGTGTTGATAAGCACATTATTTTTTGTATAAATATGCTTACATATGAGGTCGCTGGCTTCTGTGTCCTCCTGGTCTGTGTTTTGATCGAGTGCCTCTAGACTCCTTCAGGAGATGTGTAATAACAGCCTATAACACTGAACACATGGAAACTTCTGTGTTCGACGGGAAAAGAGTTAATCTCTCTAAATAATCAAAAGTTAAGAAAACTTAAAAGTTTAAGACAACCAATTCCAATAGTTTTTTTGAGTTGTCTCAAATTTCTGCCGTATAAACCGAAAACAAGAAGTGGAGAAAACTGATGAAGCTGGTTGCCTTAAGCTTTTAAGTTTTCTCAACTTTTGATTTTTTATAGTGATGCTCATGTGAGAACTGGACCCAACTAAGCCTGGTTCTCACAAGGTTTTTTTCTCCATTCTCTCATGGCTGGGGTTCTGGTTCCTTGCCGCTGGCTTGCTTAGTTGGGGACACCTGATTTCCAGTGATTATCGTTGTCCTGACTACAGAGACCGTTCAATGTTCAATTTTGGCACACACTTTGCCTAGTGAATCTGGTTTTGATAGCTGAAGTGATTTGTGTGTTCTGTAGTTCTGAGCGTGGGTGAAGGTGGATACTGGGAGGGCAGCTGTCGAGGGCAGGTGGGCTGGTTCCCCGCCAGATGTCTGGAGGAGATCCCCGTCAAACCTGACAAAGAGAGGCCGAGTAAGTCCTCATTGTCAGGCTGCTGCTGCTTTACTCTTCACCTGTAACAAAAAAAGCCTTTGCTAAATATTTATTGAGTTTGTGAAAGCATGAGTGAGTTGTTGAGATGGTCAGTAGCTTCCTCCAGCTCCTTCCAGATTATCTTGATCTTGAGATAATTTGTTGTAATGCTGTCATTTGTTCACCAGAGAGCAGAATGGAGCGCAGCGACCGGAAAAAACTCTTCAGACATTTCACCGTCGGTTCTTATGACAGCATGGACAGGTAAGACCTCAACCGGACCTGATTGAAAACAGTTTTTCGATTTTCTGAAGCACCATCCAGCCCTATACCGACTTCAGCTTCACAGTAATAAACAGGATAATAACAGAATCAACCGTGCAAACTATGAGACAAATCCTCTAAAACAAGACTAAAATTCAGATCAAAGACTACCTCTATCGTGACACATTTAATTAAAAGCAGATTCTCAGACTGGAGGTTCATCCTTATGAAGCACAGCAGGCTTTAAATGTCTTTGAAATCTTGACAATATAAAATAATCTTGTTTAATATTTCAGAGCTTATATAATCAGGCAGTAGTGTTTGAGAGGCCAGTGTTAAAGTGATTTAATGCATTGTTAGGAGTTAAACTGTTTATTTATGAAGTGCATTGTTTCATTAAGTTCTGTCTACCTCTACATAAATCTTGGTATTATATTACGCTATTAAAAAGCCGCCCGTTTCAACTGACAGTCCTAACGTTGGTTGCATGAGAATGAGATGAGTGTTAGAGTCTTAGGTGTACATTTAAACGTTTAGCCGTAATACACATTATCCTCCAGTGTTGTGTTATATTATGTAAATGAAATTTGATAATAATAATAATAACAATAATACAAAAATGTTTCTTTATCATTTAGAATGTATTATGCTTTTTATGAGGAAATTATATTGCATTTGTGCATTGGATTTGTCCACTCAATTTTGTTTGGAAAAGCTTCTGCATCTATGATTCTCAACTAAAAGTTGTACTCGTCAAACACTAAGGTCTATTTAAGTTGAAAACGACTATAGATTATATGCTCTCTGCTGGTATACTGAAGATTCGAAGACATCTTGCTTATCTTGGTTAATCTTGTTAATCATCCTCCTTTTTTTATAATTTTCATTGGCCGACGTTTCATATACATGTGCTTTAAAAATGATGTAGCTTATGTAAATTATTGTAAAATTATTGAGAAATAAAACTTTTTAATTGTATCATTTAAGATATAGATAATATTTTACATGTTTTGAGGTAGCTATCCGATCACTACACAATTATTGTGTTTTATCCTATTGAATACACCTCTTTATACATTCATGATGTGGTACAGTAGAAATATTTAAGTGTCCCTTAATCTCAATATTAAAATAAGTGTACTTTTCCTTAAGTTGGCCCTAGCAGCGACAGAGAAATGACGCGCGTCTGTGACACATGCGTCAGACGTCGCTGGTCGTTGCATCGCGTGCGTGTCTCGCTCTGTGCGTCGCGTTACTGAGGCAATAGCGAAGCAGCAGCGGAGCTCCGGTAATGACGGAGACACGCGAGATCAGCGCTTTCATCGCCGTAGACACCGAGTGATCGATACCGATCGATACAGATGATCTGTCATGATGAACCGCGCGGTGGTGAGGATGAGGAGGACGATGATGATGAAGGGCTTGAGTAACGCGCGTCATTTCCTCCACAGCGACTGTGTGACGGAGCAGAAAACCGTGGTTTTAGTGAAGCAGGAGAACGAAGGCTTCGGGTTCGTGCTGCGAGGAGCTAAAGGTGAGATCTTCATCTTCATCAGCACCTTCAAACACTCACCACGTGCAGATGTTAAAGTGATGAAGAACTGTCGTGATGAAGAACAAGCAGAAATAATCATCATGTCAGAGCTCATTCTGCAAAAGAAGTTCACTTAATTGTATGTAGAGCACTAAAAACTATATGTCTGCATTAAATGCGAAAGATAGTGTGATATTAATAAAATAAAAGAAGTTGCATTTTATTTAACTTTTTTTTTTAGTAATTGTTTAAGATTTTTTGTCGTGATTGGGTGTTAACTAACATACTAAAGCACATGTAAACTACTTGATTTTAATCTGAACTGTAGTGTAATATTTGAAAATATGTTTAAACATAATGAATTTTAAATGTATTAAATTATAAAATATTTCACTACAAACTTGGTTTCACTTTATTTTGATGGTCCCTTTAACGTATTCTGTTGATTATCAGTAACATTGCACCTGCATATCTACTAACTCTCAATAGAGTGCTACAGTAGCAGAGTATTAGTAGACTGGTATGGGTTAGGGTTAGAATAGGTTGATATGTACTTGCAAAGTTACTTATAGTCAGTAGAGCGTCTTTTGGAGGACCATCTCAATAAAGAGTTAGCAGATATTAATTACAGAGTGTACTAATATTCTAATGACAGTTAGTTAACATGTAGGTGCAGAGCTACTTATTGTCTACAGATTGTTCAAAAGGCACCATCAAAATAAAGTGTTACCACCAACTTTAATAGAAATGACTATATTTTGGTTGATCCTAAATGTCAGTGAATTCAGCAGTAACGTTAACCATATTCCAAAAACAAAAGACGTAACTATGAAATGATATACAGATGCTGTGAAAACATTAAATTGAGTTCACACTTATGTGTATTATTCTGTGTGCTGCTTTTTCACAAGAAGTGTTACACCGACAATTAGCATTTCATTTGTCAGACAGGAAAAAAGATTTACACAACGCATAGATCAAAACATCTCACAGGATACACACACACACACACACACACACACACAGAGACATCTAAACACCTACTGTATTCTTAATGGTACATATAAATAGAAGCATACAGTAAAACCAAAAGTTATTTAGACACCTTCAACATTTCTCACGTTTTGTCATAGGGTCATAAGGGTCAGTTTTTCAAAATTGAGATTTATACATCATCTGTATCCATCTTCCATTAATGTCTGGTTTGTTAGAAGAGGACAATATTTGTCTGAGATACAACTATTAGAAAATCTGGAATCTGAGGGAGCAGAAAAATCTAAATTTAGAGAAGATCACTTTTAAAGTTGTTCAAATGAAGTTCTTAGCAATCTAATCAGAAATGAAGTTTTGATATCTTTACAGTAGGACATTTATAAAATATCCTCATTAAACATGATCTTTACTTAATATTCTAATTATTCTGGTCATTAAAGAAATATCTATCATTTTTACCCATATATATATGTATTTTTGGCTAATACTACAAACATGCCCCAGCCACTGGTCCAGTTGTAACAATTAGATAATACCAGTTTAGCTCAACCATTTACCAAGGAATGCTTCATTTAGTTCAGTCTGTGGTGCAAAAAAAGATCACACTAGTAATAAAAGCAAAACACTGAAGCAAAACATGCTCAGATCAAAGTGTCTGAATAATTTCCCAAATTTCTCACTGATGTTCTCCCAACAAACTGTACTATAAGTAACTTGGCACTCCAGCGAGCCTCTCTCTGCTCAGCGAGGCTGATTTATGGGAACTGTCAGTTGTCACTGCTGGTTTGTGTAGAGCTGGTGCGTCTCTGCCGAAGGGAAGGAGCGACTCTGTGAAATCTACACACTCGCACATGAAAAATACATGCATGCAGAGGCTTTTATATTTCAGTAAACCCACTCCCGTGTTGCTTCCTCTTCCCTTTGTGTTTGTGTTAATGTGTTTTGCTTTTGTCATGAGAGTTAATTCGGGGTCAGATTGTACAGAGCAGAAATAAACCAGGCGTCACGTGAAGTTGACGTCATCGTAACGCGAAGGCTCCGTGTTTTTTGGCTTCTGCAGCAGACACACCCATCGAGGAGTTCATCCCGACTCCGGCATTCCCCGCGCTGCAGTACCTGGAGTCTGTGGATGAGGGTGGCGTCGCCTGGAACATGGGGCTCCGCACGGGCGACTTCCTCCTCGAGGTGAGAGCCCTGCATAGTGTACGCTACAGCACCGAGGGGACATGTACCTTCAAAAAGAATTTGGCTAACTAACAGACTATAATTATAAATACTACAGTGTTTGAGTGAGGAATCGTTCACTTTCACTTGTAGATGAAAACACAACGCAGTTCTTTATCGCCACACACGGGCATACGTACAATCATAAAGTCAAAACTTCACAGTATTTGCAAAATAGTAGAAAATGTAAGTGTAATTATACTGTTAATTTATATATATATATAAATATATATATATATATATATATATATATAAAACCTGTTTTTATTAACCATTAATAATAATAATAACAAAAATAATAATAATAATCACATTTTAAATAAAAATACTGTAGGGTGCATAAAAGTGTTTTATCCATCTCCGATATAGTCCCGGGTTATTATGTTCACAAAGGTTTATTTATGCATTAAAATTGTGAAATATGTCATTCACAAGTGGCCTCATTTATGAAGTGTGCACAGATTTTATCATAGAGTGTGCTTCGCTTTAATACACGGCAGCATTCATATTTATAGAAACGGTCTTTGACATGGAAAAGTGCTTAGCGTCAGGGTTTGAGCAGACATACGCGCTTCTTATTGTTGGTTTGCAGGTTTTTGAAAATGTAAGCTGTTCTTTAATTAATTAACATTAATTAAGATTTGTTTAAAAGGCAGAGAGTTGAAACCATTTATTTGTGCGCAAGTTCAAGATGATTTGCAATTCATACATTTTACATCTGAATGAGCGAATTAGGCACGTTTTCAGTTTTATACGTTCATTCTATGAATCACATGTATGCATGTCTGAGAAATGATCGTAAGATCAAATTTAGGAGGGTTTCTGTGCAACATTTTATAAATGAGGCCCAAGAAGACTAAATCGCATGGACACAACGTAAAGATGTCATTACCTCAATGAAATGATCTCGAGGCCATAACAAAATGTTACGTTCTCACAAGTTAATATGCCATGGCCACAAGAAAATTAAGTGAACCAAACCCGGTGACCGCAGTACACCGTACATAAAGATGTTATCTTTCTCATGCTTCTCTGTAAAGATGGAAATTAAAAGAAATGTGCAGATTCTGGTTCCTCTTTGTTAACAGATAATCATTGACATATGTAATCATTCTTTTGGTAATCAAATCCCCTCAGGGGCCAGATGTGAAGGCTCCAGAGCTCGAGCCTGGGATAAAATATTGTCCTAGCTCGATCTTATTTAAAGGTGCCATAGAATGAAAAACTGAGTTTACTTTGTCATGGTTGAATAATAACAGTTCAGTACATGTACATAACATACTGTGAGTCTCAAACACCATCGTTTCCTACTTCTTA
>JAUCMU010000145.1:157815-177982 GCA_032275025.1 Enteromius treurensis
AAGCTACATACCTTCTATGTACATATCAGAGAACAATTTAAAATATTCTCTCAAATCATTCTATGGCACCTTTAAGGTACTTAGAATGGATTTGACACATGCAGGAGACAGCTGTGCCTGCATTGCGATTGAATCCCATTTGGCCCCCAAATATGTTGTCTTCCGAGCAGGAGAGAGAACACTTTTCTTGGTGTTGAGTCTCAACCCTAGAGATTTGCTAGGACGACATCCCAAAGCAATTCTTGTGTCATCAGATGCACTTGCTCTGGTTTTACGGTAGTGGAGTCCACGGCGTTAAAACGCGGAGGATGATGTGCAAACTAAAGGGTGCCCGGAAAGAGTTCTTATTCTCTGTTGGAATTTTTCGCGCCCCTCCCCGGGGGGAGACACCCCCACCAGCGCACCAGCCTCAGGACTTCTTTTTGGAGCAGTTGATGCTACTCAGGTCTGGTCTCAATGCATGCTGTGAATTGAGATGGGGGCATCAAAGAGGAAATCTTTATCTTCATCCACAGATGAGCGATCGATGGCATGGGCCGTCTGCCGATGGGGCTTGGCATAATTGGGAAAACGCCTCCTCTTCAGTGGACCCGCCAGTACTCAAATCTTTCAGCAGGTCAGTCATGGTGTGCAGGGCAGCACCAGCCTGACCCGCTGCCTGAAATGCTTTCCCCACCAGTGAAGATGTTAGTCTACATGGCTTGATGGGGAGATTGGGCTTTTTTAATGAAGTTGCGTGCTTCAGAAGCGGAAACAAGAGCCTAACGCTGTGGCGAGAGCGTGAGAGAAAGGAATTGTGTGTTTTTTTTTAAAACGCGAGCGATGCTCAAAGCACTTTGATTGGAAGGAGATGCTTGCATTCTCTCTCGAGGCCGTGGATAGTGTGTTTTTCCCCCAAGCACTAAAAGCAAAAATGTGGCAATCATCACCTGCGTGAAAATCTCTCGCATAGAGGCAAACATTTCCTCTCTGCCAACGACATAGTAATAGTTATTTTCTCAATTTCAGCTTACTTCTCTTTCTTTTTTTCTTTTTTTTTTTTTTAGTTTATCACACTGACTTGCACTCACGTACACAAATGCAACCCTTAAAGAGAAAAATACCTGAGGATGTGTCCGGTTCATGCCTATTTATAACCTCCAGGTGCACATAATCAAATGACGTCACCTGGCCGAGGTTATATAAGTCAAACTTTGGCGTGTTTGACACACATGCTTCAACAACCGTCGAACAAAGAGCTCTCTCATTAGCGTTTTCACGCAGCATCGAATGTAGCTTTTGAAAGGGAACCAAGATATTCTTGTATCTCAACTAGGCCATATGTAATGGCCATAGGGTTGAAACTGTAATACAAATGTAGGTCGATCAGCACTGTGTATAGAAATCAGGTCAAATAACCATATGTTCTCATGGCCTACATATAATATACAAACATGTGTTAAACCACAGTAGCCTTTGGTTTTGAAGGATTGTAATTAATTGTCCTCTTCATCCAGAACCCTGTTGGTTTTTAAGTGTCTTGAGTTCTTAAGGTTTCAGCCTGCTTAGCAATATGGTTTGGCCAATTCCCTGAAAAGAACAGACTCAGAGGAATGATTAATTTGTGTGTGACTTTAAATGTGGATGCCATATTTGCTGAAATATTCTAAGATCCTTCAGAGCACTGAGCACCACTGAAATAACTAATTCAGTAAATTATTAACAAGATCAGGAACATGCATTAAGAAAGTTAACTCAGTAGTTAACATCTTCCATTCACTTCTTCAGATCCTTCAACCTCAGAACCACAGAAGCATGAATGACCAGTAACATCCTGAGAACTGTGATGTCTTACAGGTCAACCATCAAAATGTGGTGAAGATGGGACACCGGCAGGTTGTTAACATGATTAAACATGGAGGAAACCGACTCGTCCTTAAAGTGGTGACGGTGAGCAGGAATCCTGAACCAGATGACAAAACCCGGAAAAAAGGTACTCAACACTTACTGCACATGTGTAGTCAGGACAAATGATCTATGGAAATGGCGTGTTTTGAGATTCTTAATAGGCTTGCAAATAATAGAATTTAAGTTAAGAGTTTTTGTCGTAGCTCCTCCTCCACCCAAGAGAGCCCCAACAACTGCACTCTCGATGCGATCCAAGTCCATGACATCTGAACTTGAAGAATTAGGTGAGTGAAGTCTCTGCTATTTCACAATAAGTTCTCTCTACTGGGAAGTGTTTGTGAAGTCAAGCATCACTATTACTATTGATTTGATTAGGGTTAGCGATCTGATTGGTCCCTAAAGGCTGCTTTATACTTCTGCGTTGGCACATTTTTTAGCCCAAGAATTTAATTATGGAAAATCCAGTGCTTTTGGTTTTTTGAATGTGTGGGAAAAATTAAGATCTTTTGTTCCTCATATAAAAAGTAAGACACATCATAAGGATTGGGTAGTCATGTATCATAATGTGATAACAGTATGCCCCTGTTATTTGAGCTTACTTGTGTTAAACCTGGAATATTACTTTCAAAATAAATTAAATCACGATGCATTTGTTCGTAATTCATCCTGCACTGGTCTCTGTGTGTTTGTTTCTGTGCAGCCAGGAAGTCTGATGCAATACAAATTGTCTATTTATTGTCGTTGCATTATTTAATTGTGACTAAAAACCTTTCTTTATCAATAACCTATTATCTGAAAGGTTGCCTAAATAATTACAAAAGAAATGTTGTAGAAAAAGGATGCTTGTGTTAAAGATGGAATGCAATTTTTAGTCCTGTCCCTTTCGTTTTGCAGATAAATTTGAAGAGAGCGTGACATCACAGAAGCTTGTGCATGAAAAAGGATCATTGGACAAAGTTGCCACGATCAAGCCCCGCCCCTCAAGTCGCTTTTTATCCTCGCCCATGGATTTTAATGTGAACTCTTTTTGTCTGGTAGTTAAAAATTAAACATGACCACTGCTTTTTGGTTATAGTCATGATGAATAATTATACATGAAACTGTCTTGTGTACATTGAGCTCTTACATGCAAATCTGTTTTACAGCCATTCACATCTGAAAGGCCAGGAGTTGCTGTAGTTCCCCCTAATGTTCCTGGAAGATCCCATGGAAATTATGTGCGTGTGCCAAAAAGCTCTATGAGAAGACAAAAGTCCGTAGGTAAATATTTCTTTGCTACTTTAGATGCTCAACTGAAGATGTGACTGTAAAAATCTAAACAAAAGATAAGCAGCCCATTCAGGTATCTGTCTAAACATGCTGCATGTTTCTTTCTTAAGGAATCGCAGGAGAAGAAAAGTTCCTGATACCGCCACTGCTAAAGTTTACTAGAAGTCTCTCTATGCCGGACACTTCTGAGGATATTCCCCCACCTCCAGGCATCTCTCCTCCATCCCCACCTTACAACCTCAGTACTCCAATGGCACAAGGATATGAGCCCAACCAGCCAATTTACACACAGAACTCGACAGGCAGATGCCACACCATAGACAGAGACCTGGTCGGGTACCATCGACAGAATTTTGAACAATATGACTGTCAAACTCCTTTGGTTGTCCAGCAAAACATGTGCTCCCATAACAGGGCCCATGTGCCAGAGAACCCTTATTCAGACACAGTTGGCAGAACTTTGTACATCCCACCAAAACCAGCTCGTAGGAAGGGTATATTGGTAAAGCAGCCCAATGTTGAGGATAGTCCTGAGAAAACCTGTTCAATCCCAATACCAACCATTATTATCAAAGAGCCTTCGACTAGCAGTAGTGGCAAAAGCAGCCGAGGAAGTAGCATGGAAATTGAGACTACTGCCTCCGACCAGCCAGGCCAACTACTGCCAGACGGCAGTCACGTGGTGAACAATCCTTTTGCAGCTGCTATTGCAGGGGCAGTACGTGACCGTGAGAAGCGTCTTGAAGCACGTAAGAACTCCCCAGCCTTCCTGTCGATGGATCTTGGAGACGAGGATCCATTTATCCCTACCCCTCGTTTACGCCAGTCTATGTCCATAGATGAAGGTATGTTTGCCAGTGATAAGAATTTACAAAACCTTATGGCTCCACCGGCTTCTTTAGTAGAGGTCCAGCAAATTGGAAGTGGAGGCAACATGAATGACTTTACTATCCCAGAACCAACAACTGAGCCCCTCACAACACGCACCAGGAGCTTCCCCAATACAGACAGTGCCCTTAGTCTCAATGATGGAGACTTTCAAAACCAGACATCAGGAAAGACTCGTGATATTTGTCCACCCTTGGCTCTGGGTCTAGTTGCAAGTAATAGAGCTCTCAAGGAGCAAGTGCAACCCCCTCTTCCTCCACCTAAAGGAGAATCTTGCAAAGCAAGCCTCAACCAGCCACTCTTCATAGACACTAAGCTGCGGTCCAACATTGAAGCCAACTTTGTTGCCACAGCTGCAGTGGGTCAAGCAAAGAACTGTGGAGGTTTGTATAGACACAAAAGAGAGTCCAGTCACGAAACAGAAAAGGCAAAAGAAAGTACTCCATTGGAGCAGTCGAAAAACACTAATAACACATCGCAGCAGAAATCAGCAGGGCTCCTCATGGTCCACACACAAGACAAGGCCAAGCCTCAAGTAAACAGTCAGCCTGATAGATTAGAACAAGAAGGACAACCAGGAATGGACAGTGCTCTTACTGACTCCAAAGACAAACGTACAGTCCCCAATGTCCAGCCTCCTCAAACGAGGAATATTGTTAGCTCTGCCACCGCTGCAGCGGAGCCAGTCAGATATCCTTGTACCATTCCTCCTCCCCCAGTGACCTCAGTGGATATCGATGAGGAGTTCGAACCCTTGCCTCCACCTCTGGAGTTTGCCAACAGCATTGACGTTCCTGAGGACCAGTTAGTAGAGATTCTAAAGCAGAGAAAGAATAACGCAACATTAGGAACTGTTTATCATCCACGTGCTTCTACAATTGATGGTGTGGAGCCCAAGTGTCTTTCAGGGCTTGGGAACTGCATGGCTCCTCACACTTGCCCTCCACCACCTCCAGAAATGTTTGAGCCTGTGACGGACTCAGGCATTGAGGAAGCTGACAGTCGAAACTGTGGGGACCCTCACTTTGAGGTCAACAGTACAATTTCCACAGTGTCCAGTATCTCTACTCTTTCATCAGAGGGAATTGACGACACATGTATAGCCTATGCAGATGGGCAGACTTTTTCGATGGACAGACCACCTGTTCCACCAAAGCCAAAAATGAAGCCCACAATCAATAAAAGTAATGCACTTTACAGGGACCATTTGATACTTGAGAGCATAGAGTCAATTGGACAGCCACCACCAGCTCCTCCACCGCCCCTGGGTGGTGGAGCACAGTCTGAGCTTTGCAAAAAGCTTGCTCAGCAAGGCTCTAAACTGTGGGACCCCCACGAGCTCCCAAACCCCCACAATGCAGATCCTAAAGTCAATGTGATCAATGAGCTGAGCTCCAAACTTCTGCAGATGAACAAGGATAGATTTCCAACACAGGGAGGGTCACCACCTGCAGGATCCAGAAATATTGGATCAAGGTGAGCAGCACAATAACGGCCTAGTCTGTCCCCAGTGCAACATTCCTGAACAAAACAAGCAAATGAGATTAGACAAGTGTAGTCGAAATTAGGACACTGTCTCGTCTCTAGCCATATACTAGAACTATAACGCTGTGTATATTGATGTTTAGTTTGGACACTCTTGGGGTAGATCAAGGACAACAAATGAAATCAGATTAAACCTCAGCCAAATGTTCCATCTATGAGGTGATCTTTTATTGCAGGGCTAGCAAACCTTCAGGACACAACTGAAACTGAAAAAAATGAAAAATATCTTTTGGTTGCAAACTCTCCATATGTTTATCTCATGAATTCTCAGTTGAAGCAAGATAAATTGGACACTCGTATTTCAGGAGATCTGGGAGCTCATTCTGAGACCTGGGGCCTGATTTCTAAAATGTTGCACAGAAATTATCCTACATTTGATCTTACGATCATTTCTTAGATATGCCTACGTGTAATTCATAGAATTCACACTCTACGATCAAATCTGTGCGTACACATGCTTTATAAATGAGGCCCCAGGATTCCTGCTTAGACAAATGTTGTAATGATATAAAGTGTCTCAACCTTCATTCCCTTTGACTTGACAGTGCAGCGTTGCCCGTTGAGTGAATGTTGTTGTTGGATGATGCTTGAGAGCTTCCCTTTATTCCTTAATGTGTCCCACACCCTGTTCTGCATCTGACTTCTTTTTCTATATGTGTTTTTAGAGACTGGACAGCCCAAGCCTCAGGTACCAAACGCAGTAACACTGTTTCTTCAATTTCACCGAGCCACTTGCCCCCTCGGGCTTCCAGTCCAGCCTCGCCTCCTCCAGGATCTGGGCATAGCTCTTCACTGCCAGGCTCTGCCGCCTCTCCTACGTTAACAGATGTGTTTAGCCTGCCATCTCCACCCATTGTGAATATGGAGCAATGCTACAGCCTCAGCTCGGTCAGCAGTCGATCGCTGTCACCCCTCACGCTGTTTCAAGCTTCAGACAAGCCCTTCGCTGACAAACCTGTCCAACTCTGGACCAAGCACGATGTAGCCGACTGGCTTGAAAGCCTCAGCTTGGAGGAACACAAGAAGGCCTTCTTGGACAATGAAATTGAGGGCACCCACCTTCCCAACCTTCAAAAGGAAGACCTTGTAGACTTGGGTGTCACCCGTGTTGGTCACCGCATGAACATCGAAAGGGGTCTCAAACTTCTAATGGACAGATAAAGGATGCATACACTCGGTACATGTCATGGATATTGGCTTGATCAGTCCCTCGTTTTCTTCTTTCAGTCTAGCTGTGTTGCATGTGTTGGACATCGTGGGATTATATTCCCTGTATTATAGTCAGAGGCACAGTAAGTACCAAGGATGCAGGGCTGCACTCAGGAACACTTCTAAGAGGACTCGTTCTTGCCATCAAAAGCTTTGTTTTAATGTCAGGAGTTTGTCTCACGTGGACAACTCTAACCAGCAGAGCTTGGAAGTCCTTTTTTTACATTTGATACAGCTATTTCTGGGAACAATAAATTTCAGATGATTTCTGTAAACATTCTTTATGTGGAAGAGAACATGGGTACCCATGTCCTTTAAAAAATGAAGTTAGCTGAAAGCATTAAATTTACTCAGGCTTTGACAGGAACATGTATTCACACAATCCAGATAAGTGCAAGGGATGCTGGCTCTTTATCCTTGATTTCCCTGAGATTGAATGAGGACAGGGTCACATACAGCTTTTGTCTTCCATGTTGGTAAGAAATTAAATACACATATGCTTTCCCTAACGTATCCCTAAATAAAGAGGATATTGTTTTGTCGCAGAAGGCTTAAAGAGGAAGAACGTTCTAAATGAGAGCTTGTGGCTTAGCTCATAAATCAGGTGTAACTATTGTGCTTATCAGCTGCCGTGGATCACTACATCTATAAAAGCTTCACATTGAGGTAGCGACAGAGCCTTTTTATACTGTGACTTGGTTGTGGATTGTGATATTGAGGTGGATCTTAATGGACTGATACTGAGGTCTGATATTTCGGCTGAAGATCCACTTATGACACTTTGAATTAAAAAAAGAAAGGTCAAAAGCATAGATGAATAGCTCACAATAAGATCAATAACATTTAAAAGAGTTTCTTGAAAAGAAGGGGTTAATTCAAGTTGATTTTCTTTGTTTGTCGGGCAGAAAACAAAAGCAGTATTGTTCAGGTTTTGTTATGACTGGAACGTGGAACCAACATACACTGTATAAATGATAACTTTTTTTTATTTAGATTTTTGTAAGTGCCACTCATTGCAGTAATGCTAGTGGTAATGTCTCTGGAAAAAAAAAAGAAATATATTTGTCATTACCTGCTGCTGACATTCTGAGCGGTGACTGAGTGTATAGAGAATATTTTTAAAATTCCTTTTACTGAACAAAGGTTTGTCAATATACTGCTGCTACTGTGAAAATAGATGTTTTACAAAAATAGGTCATCTTCAGATAGTATACAATAGAATAAGAGAGTATTTTCATTTTATATTATTACATTGCCTTTTCTAAATGCAATTTAAACGGTATTGCTCCCACTTAAGTGTGGTTTGCCAAAAACAAGAAATGTTTGAATAAAATAGGTATATTTGTTAAGATTCTTAATATAGCAAATCCTAAAAAAGCAATATATTTATACTATGGATAATACATTCTGTATATATTTAGATAATGTACCCCATCATTAAACAAGCACAATGTTCACCTGATAAAACACACTGTTGGTTTATCTATAGAAATGTCAATCCCTATATGTTTAGCCATGATTTGTTTTCCTTTAACCTATTTTACTTTACTTAAAGACTTGTTTTCACATTGTTAACATACCTGTAAGATATTTTAAAATGGAACTTGTAACTCATTGCAATGACCAAGAAAAAAAAATGGTAGGATTTGTGACTGAGCGCAATTACACCTTGTATGGCAAACAAATAAATATTGCAGGAGTTGAGCTCTGTTCTTGTGCGTCTTGATAAAAACTACAAGAGAAATGAGAAAAGGTGCGACTGTAAAAAGCACTAACAATACTTGTTTTATTTTTTTATTCTTAAATGATATTTCTTATAAAACAGCCTTGTAAACAGAGCCAGTATAGATAAGCACAGATAATTTGTTCGAAAAAGTTACTTAACTAAAATTGCAGAACACAGATTATGTCATTAGTTGCTTAACTCCACCGCACCTGTGTGGATTGTCATTTGACGTCAGGTCATTCGATATAATTCAGCATCACAAACAGAAAAGTCATGCCCCCGCAGAAAGATCGACATTGATCTGCCACCACATCGAGAGCCAGACTAGACTTTACAGACGAATCGAGAAGCACGAGAGACAGACATACAGTTCACGCCACAAAAGACATTAACATCTGAATTTAATACACAACCCTTCAAATTCCATCAAAGTGATTCTTATTCAACACTGCGATGGGATGTCTGTTCATCCTGTGCACAGACATGACGCAGAACTCTAGAAGTGACGGATCATGGCATTATAGTTTGGCCTTCATTAATTAAGAGCATTCATATTTTCAAACTAGTCACTCAGTTGCTTCCTGTTCCAACACTGCAAGAAGACACAAATTAACTAAACGCGTTCACACAGACGCAGACTCTAAGAAGCAACCCGTGTGCATGACAAATGACATTATTTCTCTAAAATACACCAGAAGATCTCAGATCTTTGGTCTCTTATTTCACACATTGATGTATATATATGTGTGTGTGTGTGTGAATAAACTCAGAAGTGTGATGGAATCTCTAACGGCAGCTGAATCCAGTAAGGCGCTACTGATGTGAAACGGGAATGAGCAGAATGAGCGGAGAATAGTGAAAGAAGAGAAAGCAGGGCTGATAATGACTGGAAGCATGACGTCTCCTTCAGCAACGCCCCCGCCGGGAGCGAGTCTATTGTCGAACTTCCACGTAATTGGCTGGGAAGAGTCCATACGCTCCCCGACACACACCCCTCCACCAGCCCTCGTCGATCATCTCGATGTTGGTTATAATGTCGTCCGGATCGAAGGAGATCTCGTCATCGCCCGCTGGTGAGAAACACAGGCACCTTACATGACACCCTTCTCATTTTGTGAAATGAAACAAAACTACACGAGAAAGTGTGAAATTCTGAGGAAGAAGGAGAAAAACCACGGAAGGCCATTTACACCACTGCATAAAAATTTTGAGTGTTTATTTTTATCTCTTAATTCTGATTTTTCTCTCAACTGTGAGTTTATATCTCGGAATTCCGACTGTTCAGAACTGTGAAATATCGACCAATTTGGCATTGTACAATGTCTAATGTGAAACATCGCAATGGATGATGATATAGTCATCGCTGTAGCGGGGGGGTGGTTTAGTTGTTACTAAAACACCAAGCCCCGCCCCAGGACTGACAAAACAGTGTTCGCGCGAGCAGGTGAGAGAGGATTGAGCGCAGGAGTGAGCACGAGTGCTTTACTTGCGCGCCGATGACACATCAAGCGCGCGCGAGGGTTTGATATGAGCTCACGGCCCCTTTTTACGCATGTACATCTGTTTTCCTCTCGCGGAAATCATTTACCGCGCTCGCTTATTAATGGCATAGATTTGCCGCCATAGATTAAGTGTGTTTTTCGCGAGCTGGCTGCTGCCGCGGGGCGATGCCGGCTCAGCATCCTGATGTCTATCAGCCATCGTCATCGTTTATCGACCCAACTCTATTAAATGCCATCGATACAATGCAGAATTATCGGTTTATATGCTATTTAAAAATTATTTCCACAATTTAAACGATTTAATCTATAAACTTCACAACTCTAACTTTTTTGTTTATGCCACAGAGTAAAAAATGTAACTCCAGCAATATTGACTTTTTATCTTTTGACTCTGTACGTAGAGTCAAACTAACATTTATTTTGGTTAAAAATGTAGCTTTATTCACTATATTTTAGAAAATGGTCATATAATATGACAAACTCATCGTTAAACTATACTGAACCTGAACAAATAGTTGTTGATAATGTTAGATAACTTTGATGGAAAGGTGTGTCATGAATTCAGCTGGAAGCTGTTAGATTTAAGAACACAATCAGATGACACCAAGCAATGCTTCGTTTAGTTCAGTCTATGGAGTAAAAACCAACAAAATAAGTTGTCTGAACACTTTTTTGTTTGACTGTGAATCTGGCGATTATGACTTTTTCTCTCAGAATTATTAAATGTTTTTATAATTTGGCAAACACTTCATAGTGAACAAAAAAAACTTCTAACGATAAAAATCAACTTTGAATTAAAGCAGATTCAGACATGTGTGGAAATGTAATCTAAATGATCTGTACCCATTTCCTTGATGTTTTTATTGTTATTATTTTCAGACATCAGGAATGATCTATTTCTCACACACACACACACACACACACACACGGAGTAAACACTGTGAAATGTTTAAGTGCAGTGCTGTGTTTGTGCTCGTTTGTGAAGTCTAACTCACCGGCCTGATAGTCGTACAGAGCCACGGCGGTCAAACCGAGATCCTCTTCAAAGTCGTACGACTGAGCACCTGAAACACACAGACATCAGACAAGCCTGGAGAGAACACGCTTGTTATAGTAACGTGTGTGGAGACGCACCGGAGGTCTGGTACTGCTCGTCCGGCTCAGGCTTCTGGTACAGGTCTTCCTGGGCCGGTTCTTCATACGTGGGTTCTGCTGAGACCGGCTCCACCTCGTACACGCTCGCACCATTCTCCACCGCCTCAGTGACAGGCTCCACCTGACCACCACACACACACCATCATCATCATCATCATTTCTGCTTTGAGCTGCTGTTGACTCTCATTCTGAGCCGTTCATGCATAGCGGAAACAAAAGCAGCAAAAAAAAACTGGCGTGCGGTCAGTATACATCCTGACAAGCTAACGTCTGTTAAAGACACATAAGAGCAGCGGTGTTTATAATCATTTCACAAGAAGCGAGATGCTACTATATGGACATACGGATTTCACAGCCTTTACAAATTGTGTACTATGAATTCACAGAATAAATGTGTTTGATTTTGGGGTTCGATGAACAGATCAAACTGAAAGCGATATCATATCGATGTCAGAAAACAGACAGGATGAGGACAGAAAGGCACCTTCAGCTTCTCACGGGCCTCCTCCTGCTCCTGCTTCTCTTTGGCCTGTCGTCTCGAGCGCTCCTCTTCCGCTCTCTTCCGGTCCTCCTCCTCTTTCTGCTTTGCAATGTTCTCAAAGCGAGCTTTAATACTCCCTGCTCCGCTGCCGGCTAAACAGAGCACAGCACGTCTTCAGTCCTCTACAAAGCCTGACTCAATAATGACAGCGTGAGTTTGTCCTGACCTGCTTCCACTGGACGGGTCTTCTGATACGCCGCGCTGGGCTTCTCCACCTCCTCAAACGTGCCGGCGCTCTGAAGACGAGAGCGAGCATCACCACACATCCTTCCTTAATACCCTACTGCTTATATACACTCTTTCTCACAGCATTCACATCGCATCAACTGCTGATTAACAACGATCACTTATTTTACTTATATTGTAATAAAATATTTAATTTAATAGTATCACACTTGCATGTACAGGGTTACAGTTACTTGTTTTAGTTTAACATCTAGGTCCTAAAAGTAATCCAAAAGTAATGGATGACAATACTAACTACTATTTTTGTCATGTCATTTTGAATCAGTGACGGTTTACAATTAGTAAGTCATCGCCCCAGCTCTGCTCATCCGTGTGTTGATTGTACTGATATGTTCAGATCAGCGTACCTTGTCCATTCTGTCTTTCTGTACACCATACTTCCCTCCAAATCCTTTGGCGTAATCTAGAACAACGGAGGAAAATAAGATGTTAAAGTGAGGACTTCTTGAATATGCATGTCAAGTACATGTAAGGAACATTTTGCTCAAAATAATAATAATTCAGAATTCACGTAATTCAAACCTATATAACTCGTTTCTGTCAAACAGAAAAGAACACAGTTTCAGAATTGTACGTCTTGTTTTGTTTTTCGGGGTCCAAACAATGCTGGTCAAAGTATCCTCTTTTGTGTTCCACAGGAGGAAATCAAGCAGGTCTGAATGACTGGAACAAGATGATAAATCTGTCATCATCCCTTTTTGAAAAGCTTCAAGTGATTTAAGTTTGTACAGAATTATAAGCAAAGCTGAAACCGGATCGGTGAGAATCATTGAGAATGGCTCTATTTGGAATATCCCGTTTATTTCATAGTTAAGATGCAGAGCTTCAGCTGCACTGATGTGAACAAACACCGGAGAAGAGCACTGAATCCGTCCAGAGGGAAGTCCACTGGGCATCAGCGGTCCACAAAGCAGCTCAGAGTGAGTTTACTGTCCCACGGGAGAAGAGAGGAAGGGGTTCAAACGCATGGCGTCTACTCAAAGATTACTGCTGAAGACGTCTCTGAAGGAAAGGGCAGAGGAAGCTGAGAAAGGAATGTTGTGCTACAGGAGCGTTTCACCATGATCATCTGCTCAAAAACAATGGATCTCATTTCATTTCCTTCGACTCCTCACGCACTTTGAATACACGTGTCCTGAATGAAAGAGTTTTCCAGGAGTCAAGGGCAGCGGAGGCGGCGGGACTCTAACGACAGGCGGATGATTCGGCAGGTACTAGACCGCAGTGGAAACGCAAGTGAACCGAGCCGAGCCGAGCTGTGCCATAGCACCTTCTGGAGAGAACTGAAAGTATCGGTATTCGGTTATTTTAGTATTATATGTTCATTAGGGCTGTGCGATATGGACAAAAGAAACCAATCACGATTTTCTTGAACAATATTGTGATTTCGATTTTAACGCATGTCTCTCAAACTGACATAACATTAAATCACCGAGTAAAGGTGTAGCTAAACGTTTCTAGACCTGTGACAAAACAATTAAATACTGTGTGCGTGCGTGTAAAAAAATAGCCGCGTTCACACAGCAGCAGAATACGGTATATCCTGTATTTGGGATTGACAACCGTATCTGCTTTACCGGTGTGAGTCTGGAAATATCGCGTTTACACAGAATGAACACAGTATGAACGTGCAACAGGAGTCAAACCTGTATTCCCACCAGTAACCATAGCGACCGTGACTGAAGTAATATCAAAGATGACAATAGACGTGTGTTTGTGTGGCAGAGCTGCTCTCTCTCACAGTGAAGAGGTGACACGCACTAGTAGTCCCGTCCTGTTCCGTTCACACAGCGCCTGTGTTCTGAGAATGCAGTTATGAGTCCGGAACATGTACAGGTGTGAGTTCGGTTACAGAATGTGGTTGTCACACCCGTAAATATCAAACTGTGTGTGAACGGAACCGTATTAGACTGAAAAACAGGATGGACAACCGTATTCTGCTGCTGTGTGAAACAGCCAGTGTCTCTAGACCTTGCTCTTGAACAGTAACTTCCAGATGGCAGTTGGCATCTCTTATCAAGGGTCTGTATAATTTTTGGAAGCCGGCTTTACTGACAACATTTGCAGGCATTATATCTTTCCTAATATCTTCACTCAGTTTAGGTGCGCTTCGTTGTGATTGGTTTAAATAGCATACTGCGGGAAGAGGGAGCGCACAAAAAATGGTGCATGGTTACATCGCGATTTCGATTACTCACACAGCCCTAATGTATATGTTAGTGCTGTCAAAAATATAGATATTTCGGTAAATATTCTGGAACAGCGGACGAGATGTCTTTTACCTTTTTGTGACTCGTGCAGCTGCAGTTTCTCCTGATGGTCCCATCCCACCGCAGACTTATCCTGACGGTCTGTCTGAACGCCGAACTTCCCTCCGAAACCCTTGACATAGTCTAACACAAACCACAGAATATGAAGCAAAGTCTAAAACAAGACTACCTGATTCATCCATGAAGAGGATAATGATGATGATTATTAATATATGTAGTACTATCACAATCGTCTGTTCATGAGGGGCACACACTGAAGTCTTCTATACATCTGTTGTGTTAAACTAATCAAACAGTGACGCATGAAAGATGTGAGACAAACCTTTCTGAGACTCGTGTTTCTCTGTCTTTCCCTGGTACTCGAAGCCCACAGCGCTCTTGTCCACTTTGTCGGTCTCCACTCCAAATTTGCCTCCAAAGCCTTTTGTGTAATCTGTAGATTTAAGAGGTGGAAACGTTCAATAATACAACTAAGGATGCCCTGACCAGTTTTTTTTGTGCCGTCGATCAGAGTATCTGCCGATTCTAAGTTCACTAAAGTTATTAAACTCACCCCAATCTCTACAGGGTTGGGCAATATACGTGTCCTCACATCAAGCCAAACTGCCGGCAGGCAAGTAAATCATGAACAGTTACATCCTAAATCCCAATGTTAAGATGGGACTAAATAGTGATAACACAGCTATTATCCCTCTGTTACCAGAAGCTGAGAAAGATTTAACTCAGTGTGGAAATCATAGACCACGGTCTCTTCTAAACAGTGATAGTAAACAGCTTCGTGTTTACGACTAAACTGGTGCATAATAAACTAACCGGTTTCGTCAGCTCACGTTTGGCAGCAGATAATACGCTGTTTCTTGCATATCATACATGCAGCCAGTGGACTTGATTCTCCACGTGCCTCACTATCTTTAGATGCTGAAAAGCCTCCGATAGGCTGGAGCGGCAGTATCTTTGGACAGTACAGGAAATCTTTGGCTCAGGTAGTGACAACATAAAGCTCTATGTGAACATCCGTCAAAACACATATCTTGCTGTCCTAGCCTCATCCTTTTAAATGATGACTCATCTTTCAGCTCATCTTTGTCTCAGGTTTAGCATTGCACTGGCAAGCGCCACGTTCTTTAGCTTGGTCACAGTGGATGTATTCCTTCCTGGATATTGTAAACATGGAGCCATTAGTGACAAGGATGCACAGGGCCACTCAAAAAACGATTCCAGCCTGGGTAAGGGCAATATCTAGAATCAAGAACTTGTTAAAGTGACATGATCAAAAGGTTTTTTAATTCTATTTGCTTTGTGGAATTTTCGTAATAGTTTTGTTACTCTGTGACTGTACTGAATGTTGTACAGAGGGAGTGTTTCTTTGTGGGGCGGGTGGTCTCATTTGTTTAAGCATTAAGGAGTAAAATAAGTTTTACAGTTTTTCTCGATTGCTAAACACTAAACCCTATTGTCTGAACCAAATTCTCAGTTGCCTGAACCCGCTTATTGAATCAGTCACTCTTATGGCAAAACCACATACACTTTTCATCTGTTTAGACACATCTTATCAACACATTGTCATTGTGATGCAAATGTCAAACACAATTTAAGCTCGGGTCTCACCGGTTGAACACAACAACTCAAAATTTATCACACTTGAGGCTAACGATGTGAGGGTACATATAAGCCAGAGCACTGGTCTGTGAGGGACTACAATGGATAGAAATCAAAGAAGAGGAGGTCGAGCAGGTCAAGGAGCACAAAGAACAGTCGTATCAGATGAAATCAGAGCTACTGTGATTGACCATGTTCTTGTCCATGGAATGACAATGAAGGAGGCCGGACTAAGGGTACCAGGGGTTTTTTCCCCCGTTCCCTGGCCAGAGAAAATGTGGCCTGTGATGTAGATGAATTCCTGTGGCTTGACCCAGTACGGAGAAATGATGCTGTGGCACTTCATTTGTATATTTCTGTGCTTTATTTCTACGTACAAGTGCTTCATGTAAATGCACAGGATTTCTGTTTTTTTTTTGTTGCAAATTCTTTTTCTATGTACAAGTGTTAAAAATGCCCAGGTAACATGCATTTAGCCAAAATAAACATTTATTTCTACCACTTTGTGTCTTGTATTTTTCTAAGTAGTGACTGTTCAGTAGTGTTTTTTAAGTTTGATTGACTCAGGGCACGATTTGACAACATAGTTCAGTCAGTTTTGAGCACAGATTGAACTGTTTTGAGGTGAAAGTTTGGTTTTGCAGGAAGAGTCAGAGGTTTTGTGAATGTAGCTTGAAAATTGGGTTTTGTGTTCACAGTTTAGAGAAAAGGAGAGCAGCTTTCAAGAAATGTGTCTTAGCAATCGAGAAAACCTGTAATAGCGGTGGACTGCTGAAAGTGCACACTGCCACCTACTGCACGACACTGGAAGGACAGCTAACGAATCAGGCTCAGGAGAGCTGATACAGACCAGTTCAAAACTAATGCTTGATTGACATCCCTGAACACAACCGTGTGTCCAGAGATGTGTGTGAGGCCAGGGAAGCAGGAACGCACCTTTCTGTGACTCGTGCTTCTCTGTTTTGCCCTGGTAATCAAAGCCGACAGCGCTACTGTCTACTCGATCCGCCTGCACGCCGTAACGGCCCCCGAATCCCGTGGCGTAGTCTGAAACAAACACAGCAGCGCTTCACACAAGGAACCCTGGAATATTAGTGCATCTTAAAGACTGAGAGAGAACCACCTTTCTGTGAGGCGTGTTTTTCGGTTTTTCCGGCATACTCGAAGCCCACAGCAGACTGCAGGAAACACCACATCACTGCGTGAGCATGACTGAACAAACTCTCAACCGTCCACGGAAGGTCTGAAGAGTTACCTGGTCAACACGGTCAGCCTCCACGCCGTATTTACCTCCGAAGCCCTTGGAGGTGTCCGTCTGGGAGCAATGTTTGGACAGCTTGCTCTGATACTCGTGTCCCACTGCAGACTGCAAATGAAACACATGCTTTAACTCAGAAGAATTAACTAATTAATACACGACTGTAATATATATACCATATACATCCGTTTCATGCAAAACAATAAAATAAATTGAAAATAATGAATATTTCATGGTGTAAATGTAAGCTTTCAGAAACATGGTTCTTTATTTTCCTGAACTCTTTTCTATTTCTGGATGAATTGAAGCAAGCGTTTTAAATGATCTCAAGTCAATCAACAGATACAGCTAGTCAAATTTCGCCTTTAAACTTTTCACAACATTTGACTTTGATAACGCTTTGTCCAGTTGACAAGAACATCGACGGGCTTTCTTAGCAGCACAGCTTCTACCAGGCAGAAGACATTTCCAGTAGTGCTCTAATAATTTTGCCCAGAATCAAAAACAAACATGTGACACTCTCCACACAAACAAAATGATATACAGACTTGGTAGCGATGCACCAGGATTTAGAAACTAAAGATCCTCTTGTTATGAGTGAAAGAGCAACTGAATTATGAGAGCGAAGCCTCTTGCCTTGTCCATGCGATCCTGCTGCAATCCAAACTTTCCTCCGTAACCGTGAGAGGCTTTGGGCATGTGCTCCAGCTCCTTCTGCTTCAGCTCACTGTGTTCAGATGACACCCTCTCACGCAGCTTATGAATACTGAGGAACACGAGGAGGACATTACACCACAGCAATCATCACTGCCATGATAGCCTCTCTGTTAAAGGCTTAGTTCTTTTGCAATAATAGTTTTCTGTTTTAATATACTATAAAATAGGTCTAGAAGTCTTCAGTGTGATCTTTCAGAAATTATTCTAATATACTTATTTATTATTCATTGGGAAAACAGCTGCACAGCTTAATTTATTTATTTTTTCTTTGAAAAAAAAAAAAATGTTTAAAAGAGCAGTATATATTGTAAACAGTATTTTCTTCTTCTTAGCAGACTAACTTGATGTGTTCCTGATGTCCGGAGCCGGCCACAGTCTTCGCTCCCCAGCGCTGCTCCTTCTCTGATAGATCATTCTGCCATTCGGTGGAAAAGGGAGACATCAGAAAAAACACATCAGCAAGAGTTGAAAGCATAAATATGGAAATTTGTAAGAATTTGCATAAAGATATAAGTGCAAACATTCACTAAGCAGACTGTGATTAGACAAGAGTGTGCCTCTAAAAACACTTTAATACTTCACTGCTCGCATTTCATCTACATCCACTGATAAAAACAGGTAATGCGTGAATGAGCATGTCTTGAGAAGTGATGGACGCTGTTTATAACCTCAAAGTCCGGGTCAGTTTCCCAGTCATCTCCTCCATCATCCACTGAAACAGAGACGGACTGACCAGCGGCTGCCTTCCACATCTGACAACACAAACAGCATTACACTCCACACACGCAGAATATGATCTCAGGGTCACACGGGTATGTTAGTTTGGAGCACACAAGCTGCATTTGACTAATATAAGACTGACGGGAGAACACGTCCCAGATTCACACTCAATCACTATCTAGGTGTCAGTTCTATTGTGAACTCGCACTCTAAAGAAGACGCCTATCTAGGCCACTGAACAAACGCGTCAGTTGGCTTGGACCTAGTTAGTCGTGATCTCTACGAATATCCGAACTACTGAATGAATGCTAATTAATGCACTATATGATTGAACGCGTCTGGTGCTGTATACACACGAGCTGGTTCTATAGACAAGTTCAATCTGATCCGCGGACACTGATGCGACCAAACGTGCAGAAATAAAGCAGAATAGATGCGTTTTAGTGAGAATTAAGGGCTCGTGTTCTTGAGACGTTCGGGGTTTGGTCGTCTCGCCTCCGTCCGTTTAAAACGTTTAAAATCACGCCTTCACACTTACGGTGTACTTCGATGTCCTCCTTAATACACGTACTGTTTACGTGAATAACGCTAATAAAGAATGTAATAATAGTTATGAAGAAAAAAGTCGTCAGCGTTCCTAGCCACAGTCTTCCGCTTCCCACTTCCTGCTCCAGACCGACGGCACCACCTGAGCTTGGAACGGGGGGGGGGGGACGCCGGGTGTTTCACAGCTGCAGGAACACTGTGGGATTTACCGCCATTGACATTATTGTTATTACGAATTAAAAACTTACTTGAGGTTATAAAAGGAAGTTCTGATTCAAGCGCGGGCTAAGATAGGCTCAGCACACCTGAGAAATTTGGTCTCCGGTCAGCAGCGTTACGCAATTTCCCCTCATCACATAATAGTACGGCCGGGCTGTGCCATGTAGCTTGAGCAGCATCCTGCAGGACCAGAAGCGCCTGTGTCCTCTCTCTCTCTTTCTCGGGAATGATTTACTGTCTGAATTGTTTAAAGACATCTCCTCTTGTTTATTTATTTGTTTAAACCTAATTAGTGTCAACATGCAAGTCGCTATTTTCACAGTTTTTTTTTTAAATCAATATAAAATCGTGGATGTGCGAGACTAACTTTTCTATACAAATGAATATATATATTTTTATATATAACCTTGTGAATAGTGCAAAAATATTTTAAAGGAATTGAATTACACTGCAAAATTATAAAAAAAAATAAAGATGCATTTACTTTACAAGTGATATCACTTAAGATAGTAAATCTCGTTTTCTAAATGCATAACTAATAAGTAAAAACTTAATGCAAGTAAAAACCCCATAAGCTCAATCACACTCACTAAAGAGGGCTCTACACTTACTTTTATTTTAGGAGCACTGTGCTGCTAATTAAAAAAACCTTCTAATCAATACCAAAAATGTGCCCTCCCATTGCAAAGTAATAGGCTATTAGACTCCTTTAAAGTGATTTACAGGGGCATTTTTTTCTAACTTTATTTTTTTCCAACTTTATTTTATTCAGTTTATTTGTATAGCAATTTTAATGATACATATCATTGCAAAGCAGCTTTACACCAAAGTAATGTTTTACAGTATATGTAGTAGTAGTTTGTACATGTA
>JAUCMU010000145.1:178082-203961 GCA_032275025.1 Enteromius treurensis
TACATACATTTGTTTTTATTTATTTTATTTTTGCAACACATTTTCCATGATGACAGATAAATGTTAAAAGCATCTTGTCAAGACGAATAAAAATAAATACAATCCTTGCACAACCTACAGTTTTGTCTGTTATCTCTCTCTTTTGGTAGTACCCTCTGTAAATGTGAGATTTTGGAAACCAGATCTAAATTTAGCAGGAACAAAATCGGGTCAGGTGGAAAATTATTCTAAGCGGGCAGCGGGTGAACAAACACTGAATATACAGAGGGAGCGGTCGGTGCGGAATAAAACACTGTTGACTCACCCTCGTTTCAAGCCATAATAAAAAAAGATCCCTACTTCTGTTACAACAGCTGCTGACAGTAACTAATAAAGTAGCCTGTAATCTAACTTAGTTACTTTTAAAATAAAGTAATCAGTAAAGTAACTAAGTTACTTTTGAAAGGAGTTATCAGTAGTCAGTAATTCGATTACTATTTCAAAGTTACTATCGCAACACTGATTATATTATATATATATAATATACATATTATATTGAATTTTATATAGGAGAGAGATCGACGGAGGCAGGAGCTCAATTTCAAAATAAAGTCTTCTTTTAATAATAACAAAAGGCAAGGGTTCCAACATTCAAAGAAAGTGCAAACATGTGTATTGACTGACAAACACAAACTCAAAAGACAGGGGTTTTAAACACTGAAGACTAATCAGTAGACACGACACAACTGGGGAAACACAGGTGAAAGAGAATCAGCTTATAATCACATTACAACACAGGAAAGACCATATAAGGGCAAACAGGAACTAGGACGGTAAAGACTAAACTGAAACAAACAAAATGAAAACGAAACTAAGAATACAAAAACACAGACTTTTAACAGAACTAAACAGACATATAACGTGACATTACCTCCCCCTCCCGGAAGCCGCGTCCTCGCGGCTTAAGGAACAACAAAAGAAAGAGAACCGTGGAGGGGGGGTGTGCGCCCTAAAGGCCAGGAGGGCAGAGCCTATGGTTGCTTTGGCAGGCGCCTTGGGCGGCCGCTCTGGCTCGTGTTTTACTTGCTCATGATCATGTCTTACTTGGCAAAATCACGGCGACCGTGACATAAACTAATCAGGTTAGATAATCTTCCAAACAGCAGGTGGCACTGTCTTAAAAAACAACAGGTCTGGAGGTGCATCTCTGAGCGTCTGAGCATGCATGTCTGAGAGTGCATTTGGGTCTCCGGGTCTGCAGCTTCATTCTACTCGACTCTACACAGATAATGTGACCTACGTCTCAGACAGATAATGTTGCAGCAAGTTCGAACACGGTTGGAATTTTGTTTGCCAGTGGACTGCGTAGTTTTTTTGATAACGTTTTTTACCCATGAAAATTATTGATGTTAAGTTAGTTTGGGGGGTTTTGGTTCATTTGCAGCCCTGTTATATAAAAGTGTAACTGGAGAGAGATGTGTAGGGGAAGGACTTGACTTGCATGCAAAAGTACTTAATATATTTTTACTTATAAATTGGCGGAAGACATCGCTGCCTCTTATTGGCCTTTTTTTGGTCTATACTCCTACATTTGGAGTCACTCAATGTTGTCCGATGTAGGGTCCAGTTGTTACGATATTAAAAGGGGGTGGGCCGGTGCAGTCAGAATTTTCCCAGTGGATTTTAGTGCCCCACTCTGCCCCTGGAAGGAACATATTCACATAATATACATCTCTCCATCTTTTTATTTATTTTTTTCTTTATACATGTTTATGCTGCTATAATATTAAGTGATTTTTCACCAAACGAGAGTCACCAGCCAATGAGATCCATCCTTCCCACTATAAATAGACCCATCACCTCCCCTTCCGCCCCCCGGTCAGCACGCCAAATTCGCTAACATTTTTATGATTAAATGAGGAAGCGCGAACTCTTGAAGTCTGTATAATGGCTGCTACTCTTAGGTTTACACTACTCCAACTACTTATTGTACACTTTGCACTACTCTTTGCACTACTGTCACTAGGTTCACTTTGAAACAGAACTTACGCACTAGGACTTACTATGCCCATTGTCTGTTCCACTAATCATTGTACTCTCTGTACTTGCACAATTTATGCATATTTTTACTTAGTCCCTTGTATCAGTCCCTTGTCTTAGAGAAACATTGTTTCGTTTCACTATGTACTTGTATATGGTTGAAATGACAATAAAGTCCACTTTACTTGACTTGAGCACTCAAGCTTCAGATCTAGAATTAGACAAGCTACCTTTGCACAACAAAGTTCAAGCAAATGAGGTGGGCCTTCTTGTTTAAACACTTTCCCCACTTTAGCTCAAGTGGTGAGGTTTTCTGCATTCTCTGGTTGTTAACAGGTGCTTCAATCCTTGAAGATGGCAAAGACTGACTAAGCTGCTCAGATTAAGTTTGGCAGATCATTCCACTAAGACGGGTGCTGCACAGTATATTACTTCAGTAAATAGAATCATGCAACACATGAAACATTTTCATTTTATTTTTTTCCAAAACGCAACTTGCTGGTATAAATGCTAAAAAGACAACTTTAAAAAGCCTAATATGAGATCACTAATACATTTTTTTTTCCTTTTGATATTGTGGAAACAGAGTTGACATTTTAGAAATGGCTCTTGGTGTAAGAAGTTTGTAGATAAATATTTTCTCAGAGAGAGCATATATACTTTTCAGAGCTTCTTATCTTATCAGTGAGTGAAAATGACATGATGTGCTGTAACCTCCGTAATTCTAAGAGATAATTCCACCCATTTAAAAGCAAACTATGGTTATAAGATTTCGGGGGGGAAACATTTTTCTACGATTTTTTTTTTTTTGGAATAATTTAATGTTGTAGAATTAAGTAGGTAACTATTTAGGGCTTTAAATAAAATAAAATTATAAATAACATTTTTAGCTATTTATAACACTTTAAAAATACAATTATAAAATAAATTATTATATCGTTATGGACTGCAACATCTTGTAATTCATAACAATTAGTAAAGAACAATAGTAATAATAATAAATAATATAAAAATATAACAATTAGAAAAAAAAGTAGAAAAAATAATGACTTTATTTTTGCGGGGACTCCAACTGTACCCGGGATTAATGAATGGTGGGTCGCTTGATGACCGTGGGGAAGCGTGGGTCCCGAGGCCGAATCCGTTCGCTGCTCGAGAGGAAATGTTTCGAGGAAACGGAGAGTTATGACCTCTCTGGCGTCCCTTACACAGGCTCGCAGGTGGGAGGAGCAGCTGTTCGTGAGGGTTTCGCGCTGAAAACACCTGAGAGTAACCTGCTGGCTTCATTCTCGACAGCATTTTGATTGTAAAATAGTTCAAAAGAGTCGTTTATTCCGAATTAGATTAATCTCACGCGAGTCGGTTCAAGATCTAGTGTGGAAAGAGAGTGAAAGTAAAACCTGCTCAAACCTTTATTTTTAACTTTTTTTTTCTTTTAACAGATGATCGAGTGCAGAAAATATCAGCGATGGCATGAAGCAGGACTCAATCATCCGTCGTGATAAAAGAGAACCCACAGTGTTGCTGTGTGCTTTAATGCGATGGATCCATTTGAAGGAACACCTGAGGATCATGCGCTTCAGGAATGGGATGTCTTCTCAGAGCAGGATTATTTGGATTTATACACATCCCTTTCTGATTCAGCAGAAGATCAGAGGAATCAAGAGCAAGTAAAGGTGGACATGAAGAATGAGGGCTCAGCTGGTCCAGAGCTGATGGAGCCCACCTCACAGACCCATGAAAGTGTGACCACGGTACGGTCATGGCACAGCAATCGTTATTATAGTCTGTGCCTGTGTGTGAAGTTATTTTAAAGCTTGAAGTTTAGAGCATCTGAAGGGAGTAAAAAATCTAAATACATTTCTGGGTATAGCATATATCTTAAGCTATAGAATTACAGTACATATATAATTATTCATCACTATCTTCTAGATCAGAGTCGCCAAACTCAGTCCTGGAGAGTTTAGCTATCAGCTATAAGTTTCTATGCCTAGTAAGAGCTTGATAAGCTGCTTCAGGCGTGTTTGATCTGAGCTAAACTCTGCCTCCAGGACTGAGTCTGAATATCAATTTGATACGTGTCTGTGTTTTTGCAGAATGTTTGGAACATTCATTTAATTGATTCAGCACAAGGCAGTAACAGTAGAACTGCATCCCTCTGCGTGTCAGCGTCGCAGTAAGATCTTTTTCATCGATGTGCCTCACGGCTGTCGTATTTCATCCATGTTTACTCAACTCACTTGCAGACTTGAATGATAAATAATGGGCATGGCTACTTTCATGCATTCATTTGTTTTATTTATTTAATGCTGTCTTCTGACAGCCTGCTCTCAGAATATGAGCTCAATCACACGGAGTGTAGCTGGAGCGTGGCATGGACTCGCGTGGCTCCTGTGCACCAGTCCCTTCTGGAGTCCGCTGAACTTCTCTTTAATGTGTCCGTTCCATGGCTGCCCGTGGAACTACCGTACAAAAGCAGATGCAAGTATTGCAGATACTAACCCTACCTCACTTTTAAACCAGGTTCGACCTTATAGGACACTTTCATATTACTTTCTTAGTGAACAGCACCGCCCAGGAGCTGATGGAGGGAGTCTTGGAGACTCTAGATCATTCTGCAGCCATCAGCGGACAATACGTGATGAAGCTCTGCGACTCAGAGGAGTATCTCAGAAGGTAATGCCACCTGCCATGAACAATAATGCAGATACTCTCTGCTGATGCTGATGCCGTTCTGGCTTGTTTTTCCTCGTTCAGTGATGGAATCTTGGGATTGAATGAACGCATCCAGGTGTATCAGAAGTTTGCTTCAGATGTTCCAGTGAGGATGGTGCTCAAGGAGTCCGTTGACAAAACACTGACACGAGATGTATGATGTTTATTACAACAGCTCAGATGCCACGATACAGATTCTCGTGTGAAGAAGGTCATGTTCATTATCATGTGTTCCTGTAGGAGGAAGATGACCGGCAGGTGTTTCATTTTAGTCAAGTCCTCGCTTCTGCTTGTGCATTCAACACTATAAGGTTTTCTTTCTTCTCTACTAAAAATCCATTTGAAATGAAATAAGTCAGTGTACGGCATTCTGTACATTTGAATTTTTTAAGTGAAATATACTTTGAATGTTATTATTAGCAGAATGGAAATTGGCTGTGCATCACGTGTATGATGGTGATGATTTATTGAAATCGGCTCATTGCATTTTCTAACCCACATTATGTTCATCACAAAATATTAATTAACACACAATTTGTCTGAACTGTGAATGTAAACGCAATTGAAATTCAAATGGCCTAATTGCATTTGTAAAGGGAAGATATTCATTTTAATTGAAACTTTGCACATGAATGCGTTTGGACTGACGTATTGAAGTTCTATTTTTAATTTGACCTTTCGTTTTACTCAGAATGGTGCACTTCCTCACTTCACTGATGCGTTTTATATATTACATTTCAAACTATTATACATGATCTATTTGTGTACGAGTCTAGTGCCTTCACATCGGATCTGATTTGTTCCCTCAGGTCATGTCTGCAGGAGAAACTGAGCAGCTACAGCCAGGAAGTCAACGAGCTCTTGACGAGCCAGGTTTGTGTTTCACTGAAATGAATCTGAAAGACAGAATTCCACATGCATGACTGAAGTTCCTAAACACGCATGTCTTGTGCTGATCTTCGATGTTGTCAGTAAACTCCAGCCGTGATGACTTCCTGAACGTGTTTGTGTTTGGTATGTCAGTGTCGTGGTGGAGTGAGGGAGGTTGTGGAGAGCGTTCATGCCGTTTGTGAGCAGCTCTGTGGAGTCACTACAGTAGATCTGGAGGAGGCTGTCGGGCGGCTCCAGCGCTTGGCTCCGGTCACTCCGGTACAGCCTGAGATACACGCTTCATCTGCTGCTCAATGTGTGCTTTACAAGTCATTTAATTGCATGACATTATTAAATAGATTGTTTTTCCATAGACTCCAGATGAAATGTGTGAGTGTGAAACCGGTGAGTCTTTATATTAAAGTCATTACAGGGTTTGTTCTGTTTCGGCATTTCTCACATTATCACAGTTCTACTGCTAGTCTACTGTATGATGGATTTAGTTTCCTTTATTTTGCTATCCTCGCGTACATAAATGAACTATAGTGTCCTGCAACCACAAGTAGAATTTTTTTGTAAAAATATATTGTGTGTATGAGCTGTTTTTCAGTCATTTGCATGCATTGTAAGTGTGAGTGTGTTTCAGCTGTAGTCATGCTCCATCACGCTCTGCTGAAGCTGCTGCACATTTTCTTCACAAACTTTGACTTGGACTTCCGTGGACAGGAGGAGCATCCAGATCCACCAGCAGCAGACGTCTCGCTCCACGGCAGCATGCTTCAGGTCACCCTGACCGGCTTCTACAGACTGCTGCCCGGCTGGATAAACAGGTACGACCAGATGCTGAACGCAGCAGAGAAACCCAGTCCTCAAAGAGCAGAGCTGTAAACAGAGCTCGCCTGTGTAAGACAACCTCTCAAATCTCCTTCATGCTTGTGTGCAGTTCACACCATCCTCTCTATCAGTTCTGAGAGACGCAGGAAAATCAAAGGAAATGGCAATGACATAAATGATTGTTAGTGAGTGAGCTGTAGTTACGAATGTGTGTGTGTGTGACAGTTATGATCACTTCAGTGTGAGCTGCTCGCTGACGTACTGCGGCAGGAATCTGACAGAACCTGTGCTGTCTGAGAACATCAGCACCTCGCTGCAAATCAGCTGCAAGATCCTGCTCAACCGGCTGTAAGAGACACTTCCTTTACAACTCCGTAGATTACTCACAAACACGCGCATTCTTAAAGTCCACATCTGTTCTGTATGCTTCAAGCATGAGCTGTATGTATTTCAGTGATGGGCTGGGGTTCGAAAGGACCCAGTGAAGAGGTTAATATATGACAGAGAGAGATTTCATTAATGAATACCTTCACTAAATGATGCGCTCTAGGTTTTGATGTGCTGGGAAACTCAAGGTGTCCCTGAGGTTGATATTATTCAGTTGGATAGGTTCTAGGGTGTCTGGTGAACTCATTGTGCTGTATATCTCTGTGCAAGACAGGATTGAGATGTTCTTGTGCGTTTCAGATTGGTGTTTCCTGTTCCAGTGAAGGAACTTCCATACGAGTCCATGTTATCTTTTCATCTACTGGGCTCAAAACAGGCCAAAGCCCCCGAGCTCCTGTGCTGGGCGGTCCTTCCTCTCTTTAACAACAGGTATGCCATTCACCTCATCAAACCAGTTTAAAGGGATGCTTTGGTGTTACACCAAACCAAACGACATCAGACCCGTTTTAGGAACAAAACACTTTTATTTCCTGCAAATTAAAAATAGCATGGCTTGGTGAATGAAATGTTCATATGGTGTGCTCTTCTGATATTCATAATAAATGAATATGTGTGGAAACAATCCTCTCCCTTTCACCATGTGCTGCGGGTTAAAACGCGAATGGCAGTAATTTGACAAGCGCAAACGTTAGTACATCTCGTTGAGTGATTCATTTTAATACTCCTAGAAATGCCTATTCAGTCAAGTCAGGCGCAAAATGTACTGTGTCGTCTGCTCCTCTTCAGCACTAGTTGTTCACTGCATGTCTTCAGTAAATCCTGACGGTACTATTTAACGCCAAAAGACAGTTGGCGATGCACAAGCTCATTCTTGCGTTGCATTATGAATAGTGTTTTTCTGGAAAGCAAGAGTCTGCTCATTCATAGAGTTCGTGTGTTTGAGCAGTGGATCTTTGATGCTGACGCTGTGTTGTTTCAGGACTCTGGTTGGTGGCACGGTTCTTCTCAGTATGTCCACACAGGTGCTGCCCGTCTGTCCTCCATCACCGGCGCTGAGTGACATCCATCGACAGCCCACTGGAGTCATTCTACAGGTGACACACACCTGCTTTACACACTCTGGAAACAGCATTATTATTATTATATGCAGAAATGATGGGTGATCAGGTGCTCAGTTCTTATGTTTATAACTTTATATCTCGCCAAAAAATAGAGTGAATTCAAATCTATCAGTTTTAAAATAATTATTATAATTAATTACTAATATTAGTCATTTTAAGTAATTTATATTACTAATTATAATGCTTATTTTTTCTCAATTTCTCAGCTCAAGAAAACGAGCAAAGAACATTTACATTACAAAAGACTCAGTCTAGCATGAGTTCATGCACTTATATTCTCGTTATAATTAGTAAAACTATCTACACCAAATAATGAATAGATCTCTTATTATATTAACATTGCACACACAAATGCACTGTGTTGTTTGTGATGAGAGAATTCACAAGAGAGCTGAACTCCGCAGTGAACAGCGATGACTCATCTGAACGCCTCTGATTGGCCATTGCTTTCATAAACTCAACATAATCGTTTGTGATTGGTTATAACGCACAGCACTGTAAACATGCAGAAAAATTAATTTAATGAAACAAATAATATGTAAACTTTTTTCTTTACTCGTCAGAGGATATCTCTGACTGTCGTTGAGACTCGATGCTGTGCTCAGTCTGCAGAACACTAGTGTGCAGCTCTCATTCCACCACGTGTTTTGCCATTTCTTGAGCCCTTTTGTGAATGCTAGAGTACGATGTTAAGTTTCAGGTATTAATTCATAGATGAAACTGATTTGTCTCCATAGGTTGATTTCCCGAAGTCTGAGCAGTGGAGATACGAGCCAGCGTCGGCTCGGGCCGAATCCGTCCTGGAGTCAGGGCTGTGTGAAGAGCTGCAGAAGAGAATCACAGAAGTGTGTCAGAAGCACTGCCTGTCGCTGTCAGTACAAGATAAGAGTCACAGGAGCTCTACAGAGGTTGTGGTTGATGTGGACATTAATGTGGCTTCCTCTGTTACACGCTCTGCAGCATGACAGACAATGAAAAGGCCTTCCTCTGGAGCAAGCGGCTGATCTGCAGCCAGAAGAACTCGCTGCTGCACCTGGTGTTGGGCAGCGCTCCTCACTGGAGACCGCAGAACCTGCCGGGAATATACTGGGTCCTAGAGCGCTGGGGCCCCGTGAGCGCAGAGGAGGCCCTGTTCCTCCTGAGTGATGAGTACGTATCTAACTCATCAGTGTTTCTGTGCAGGGTAATGTTTTCTTCGTGATTAGTTCTTCAGAGAGCAGCACTGTGGAGTCTCTGGAGTGAGCGGATGGTGTCCTGAAAGATATCATATTCTTTATATGTTACGTCTTTTTTTCATCTGCCAACACATTATACGCAAAAAGTAAATAAATATATATATCTATATGTATATGAACTGTTTTTTTTTTGCAAAAGCAGATTTAAAATATTTCAAAATCAATATTATGCTATCATGCTTTTATTGTGTTATTTTTTTTCTTAACTAGTCCAAAAAAAAACCCTGCAGTTTGAGATTAATTAGTAAGAAAAATATAAATATAAATATTTGTTCGAACTCAAAAAAGAGTTTTCTGTTTTTGCAAATTAACTCTATAAAGTATTGAATAAAAGGGTGCCGTTAATTGTGGCCAATGTCTATTAGAGAAAAGCATTTATTTCATAATGATATTTCCGCACATTTTAAATTCTTATCCAATGAAACGTTACGTATTTGGGAATTTTTAAAACATAAAAGATTCAAATGCAGATTAATTTTCACAGCCTTCTCTGATCATAATTACCAAAGGTGCCAATATTTTTGGCCATGACTGTATATATAGACAGTGTTTAATGAAAATCCTTCATTTTCCTTGTTTACTTACGTGTTTATATCATATTGTTACCATATAGTTTTTCATCATGTCATGAAAACATAAAACCGGAGCACCTCGAGCAGCATCAGAAAACATTCATGCTTCATTATTTAAAGCGTTATTTTTATCCTTATTTGGCTGTTTGTCAGGTTTTCTGACCAGTGTGTGCGGTCAGTGGCAGTGCAGCGTTTCCAGCAGATGTGTGACAGTGAGCTGGAGGAGTTTCTCCCGCAGCTGGTTCAGGTCAGACATACGCCACATGTCTTCTGGGAGTTATGATGATGATAATAACTCAAGCTCAAGTGTGATCTCTCCTGCAGGCGCTGAAGATGGAGTGGGACATTGCTGGGCCACTGGTGAAGCTTCTGCTTTCCAGATCTCTGAGCTGTCTCCGTATCGCTCAGCAGCTGTACTGGTGTGGAAACACGTCACATCAGCAGTGCTTTCACTGTTTTCATTGCATGGAGTTATTATAATGAACTGGAACTGTAAATCAAAATAGAAACATAAGGGTCATTCAGTGTCGACTCAACCAGAGATCCCTGGCTCAGAATTTAGATTTTACTAATATTCTTTTCTGGAGAAAGACAAACATGTATAGTAATGAGAGCCAAAATATGAGATGTCTGGGTGAATATTTAGTGAGTAACCCACTACTCTATAGAGGGCGTCAGACTGGTAATTTTCAGAACCAAATTACTGGCGTGTATGACCTCAGAAAGATGGAAATATAGTGTTAGATTTAAGTCAAATCTGTCAAAAGACTTTAGCAGTCTTTGTTGCTTTATATTCCAGTGGTGAGCGTTCAAAAACGTAGTAAAAGCACTGTTTAATGCTCGAGTTATATGCAGACTTATAGTTGACCCTCTGGTATGTTCATGTCTGTTGTTGTGACTGAAGGAAACATCTCTAGTTTCAACATTCTTTTTTTCAGACATTCCTCTTTAAAAGGAAAGAAGTGTCATATGTTTTGCAGTTATTTGAACATTGAATATATGTCAATTTTCTCCTGGAGCCATATTGAAGTTCCTATATATCTGGAACAAAAGCTTTCAGCAAAGGTAAAGTTAGGTAAAACCCACAATATATAAGGGCATTGAGAAATCTTTCATGCTTCTAAAGTTACAGTCATGCAAACTTTGGAGAAAAAAAAAATTAAAAAACGTGAAAAGTTTGAATGGTTTTGAATAGAACGCAAAATGTAACCAAGATTGCTAAAGTCAACATATACTTACAGACCTCTGTGTAAATGCCATCTTTCTGAAGTCATTTTTATCCTGTAATTTGGCTCTGAATCTCAAATGAATTTTTACATTTCATTTCTTGACTTTGATCACTAAACAAGTCTTCTTTCAGAAAAAGTCATAAAAATCCAACATTTGAGCTGGGGACGTTTTGGTTGATTTGACTACGAATGACTCCTAAGAAAAAGCAAATAGATGTGGATGGTGATCTGGATGTATGTAGCTGCATGGACTCATGGATCTCGTTGTGTGTGTGTGTGTAGGTTGCTCGTGGACTCTCTGGATGACTGGCTCTATAAGAGCTGGATGAATAAGGTTCTGTCGGCTCTGAAGCACTGCTGCGGTCGCTCTCTGAGACAAGAGCTTCAGCACCAGAGCAGATTAGTAGATCTTCTCACTCAAGTGGCGGAGAAGATCCGTACAGCTGACAAAACCAAGAGAAAGGTCTCATAATACATCAGATGACAAACCCAACACAGAGAGATTAACTTAAAAAGACCCTTCTGGGCTTTGTTTCCAAAAAGAAATGGTTACAATGTTGTTTTTGTGCAGGATGTGTTTAGTCAAGAGAGGGGGAAGATTGTGAGCTTTTTTGCCGATGGACAGTCTTGCAGACTTCCTCTAGATCCAGCGGTTGTGGTCAAAGGAGTGAACATTGAGGTAAATTTAATGAATGCATTTGTGAGATTTATTGTGAAACACTGAGTTATGACTCCTGAGACTTGTAGGTGGAGATGGAGTTTGGAGAAGAGGTGGGCCCCCTGCAGTTCCTCCAGGGCGGCAGGGACCAGGGATACGGAAGTTTGACGGTCGGGGAATTAAGGTTGCGATAATCTATACAGGGCCTCAATCCTCCATCCTTCTTCCTGATAAGGAAGAAGCTTGTGGCCGCTGGAGAGGTGGAAGGGCGGATGAAGCCTTGCTGGAGAACCTTCGTGATGTATTCCTCCATAGCCTTGCGCTCCGGTATAGACAGGCAATATATCCTTCCTTTGTAGAGTTTGGCTCCAGGCAGCAGCTCGATGGCACAGTCCCATGGCCGATGAGGTGGTTGTCGAGTGGCTGCCTGCTTACTAAAGACATCCCGGAACGCCCGATAATCCTGGGGAATGTGATGCTGCATCTTAGTCTCCGGACTCTCCACATTGGTGGACCCCACCAACACCGGTGACGGCTGCTGTGGGGTACAAGGCGGCAAAGGGAGATAGGAGCTGGAGCAGGAATGGCTCCATTGGAGAATCTCACAGGGGTCCCATCGGACCGTAGGGGAATCCTGGTGCAGCCATGGGCATCCCAGGATGAGTTCCATGGTGGTTCCCTCCAGTACCAGAAAGGAAATGGTTTTCTCATGGAGAACTCCCACTCGTATAGAAGGTGATTGATACTTGACCCGCCCGTGCCCTAGCTGTTTTCCTTGAATATTTTCGACTCCGAGCTCCTGGGGCTGGTATAGTTGGGGAAGCCAGAGCCGGTTTGGTAGGTCTTTGGGAGATGAAGTTCCCCAAGGAGCCCGAGTCAATGAGGGCGGACACTGAAACAGAGAGAGACTGAAACTGTGAGCAGTGAGAGTGTAGAAATATCAGGTTCAGTCTGGCCGTGATGCGGCGAGCTCGCTCCATGCGGGACAAACAGGTAGCTTATAATTGCATGGGTTCTGGTACTGGAGTTGATGTCGAGGGTGACGCTGGCGAGGGGCCGGATTCCTCAGAGCAGCATGTAGTCAGGAAATGCCCAGTGCAACAGTGCAAGGGTGAACACAGGAGGGTGGGAGTGAGGACGGAGGTCCGGGAGATCCAGGTAGGGTAGGTGGAGTGAACCAGGTCCTTGCCAGTAGCGGAAAGTCAATGGAGTGAGCATACAATGATGCCGGTTGTCAAAGGAGCGGTGGAGGTCTGGAACTGAGATCAAACAACACACAGCACAGCAATACTTCTGGAGAGAGAGCACAAAGAGATTAGTCTGGTTTAGATCCATGGTGTGAATTGAACTGTAATCTCAAATCTATTTACTCCTTTTGTCTTTCGTCTAAATTCCTTCTAGCGTTCTTTAACAACGTCACAGGACTGAAAACTATGAATATTTCAGGATGGTTTTGTGTCTGAGCATTTTTTCATGATGCATCACTGCTGTCGCTTTTAAGAACTTGAGTTTCTTATACCAGTCACTGCTAGTGATGCAAACGTCTGTTTTTAGATGCATGAAAATCTCAAGAAGACTATGTGTGTGTCTCAGTCTTTTAAGGTCTTTAATTCAAACGCGGCGCCCATGGAAGTGTCCTTCATCACCGCTGACCCGCTCGGCCAGAACTACAGCCTCATTTGCAAAGTATGAAGATCCTTCATGAGTTACGGATCACTACTGAACGACTTCATCTGAAAGCATGATTTCTTCTGCTGTGTTTGTCTCAGACCGGAGATAACCTGCGGCAGGACATGCTGGTGCTTCAGATTGTGCGTGTTCTGGACCGCATCTGGACATTGGAGGGACTGGACATGAGGATGGTCACCTACAGATGCATTTCCACCGGACGAGATCAAGGTCAGTCAGGCCATGAAACGATGTGGGTTTCTGCTGTTAAGCTGATAATACACGGGGCGGGTTTAAGACACAGAGCCCATGAGCAGTCTAAAATATCCAGGTATCAACTGGTTACCCATTCTCACTGGAAAGTGCCCAAGCAACATTGTTCAAAGAAGTTGCTCTCTCAAAACTGCTCGCCCTGTGTATCACACTGAAAAATCCTTTACTCATCACAGTGCATCAGTATTTGGGTGTTTTTATTTAGCTGCCTGCTCAGTTACATAATTTCCTTTTGTCTTGTTTGCTGCAGACTCCCATGCAGTGCAGTTATTATATTGTGAAGCAATGCACTGTATTGAATGATGATGATGTGTGTACTTTCTTATCAGGAGAGGCAAAGCTTTTGAGGACACACGTCTTAGGTCTTATTTTTCTGAGATGGGGAGATCAAAATGTTGTTGGAGATCTGCTTTCAGACTTCAGCTCCCTGCAGTGATCACGTGTGTTTGATTAGGGTTGGAGCTGGACTTTGATCACCTCTGTTCAAATAGTAGATAAGTTGGACTAATAAGGAAGTTTTCAGTCTTCAGTGACCTCATCAATGCCGAAGATCGATTAAAATTTGATTCCTTGAAGAATTAAATAAGACAAACAGTCTCTGAAACCGTATTTAAAATGACAATTTAGGCTTTCTGTGTGGATTTTGCATGTTTTCCCTCACAATTCAAACACATGCTCTGTTTTTGCTAAAAGAATATATTTTTGTAATCGACTCCCTTGATGCCAAAACCTGAAAACCACTAATAATATCCTCTAACAGTATTTTTATTAGATAAAAATGGTTTAAAGTATAAAACAACAGCAATGTTTTTACTGTAGTTGATGCATACAGATGATTTGTAGATGATTATTAAGAGCTGGTTGGGTTCAGGTTTGGTGGAGGTGGTGCGAGACGCCGTGACGCTGGCCAAGATTCATCAGGAGTGGGGTCTGTCTGGAGCTCTGAGGGAAGACACCCTGGAGAAGTGGTTCCACATGAGGAACAAGACCAAAGAGGACTACGAGAAGGTAATGTGTTAGTCAGGACACGTCGTCTTCTCAGACGTCTGCTCTTATGCTCAGCAAGGTGTGTTTGTCTCAGGCCGTCATGAACTTCCTTCACTCCTGCGCCGGCTGGTGTGTGGCCACCTTCATTCTGGGCATCTGTGACCGACACAACGACAACATCATGATCAAACACAGCGGACACATGTTCCACATCGACTTTGGCAAGATCATGGGCAACGCGCAGAAGTTCGGGAGCATCAAGAGGCAAGGGTTTTGATTTTCTTGTCACTTCGGGTATTGGAAAAGTAGGGCTTGGGGATAAATTGATAATGTATGTAGAAGGTAGAATCCCTTCTCTTTGTGAACGGACAGAGACCGGACGCCGTTCATCTTCACTCCGGAGATGCAGCGCTTCATCACGGGTGGAGGAGAGAATCCTCAGCGCCTCCATCGCTTCGTGGAGCTGTGTTGTGATGCGTATAACCGTCTGCGCAGACGCTCTGCTCTGGTGCTGGGTCTTCTGCAGCTGGTGAGGCTCGGCTAGTTCCACAGGGTTTGCTCGTTATCATTACGTGATGACTGCACATGTCTGCTTGTAGATGCTGACGGCTGGGATGCCTGAACTGAAGGACATCCAGGACCTGAAATACGTTCACAACAAACTGAGGCCTCATGACTCTGAGCTGGAAGCCACTTCATATTTTACAAAGTAAACACATCTGTCATGTGATATTATGGTCTGTGTGTCTTGTTTTTTTAGCTTTGTTTGTCTGTAATATCTGCTCAGTCCTGTTATGATAGTAATAAGTAATAAACAGTAAGAATCGATAAGAACTTTATTTGAACAAATTTAAAGGTGATTTTCTCTATATTCTCTCTTTCTAATATTTAGAGATTTTTTTTCCCGTCCCTCTCCAGATTTTCAAATCTCAGTCTAATATTGTCCTATCCTAATAAACCATTCAGAAAAAGGACCCTTGACTGGTTTTGTGGCTATTATGTGGTGACAGGGTTTCAGTTATGAAGACAGCATACGGAGAGTTCTTTTTGTACGTTTTTTCCATGCTTAGTTTGAAATATCTCCTCTCATTATGGTTTCAGTAGATCTCGATGAATCCCTAAGATTCTGCAGTCTTTTCCCCGTGTTAAAAGAGAAAGACTGGACAAATCAGGGAGAAGTTCTGCTGCACACAATGTTCTTTGAGATTCGAGATATGATCACAGTTTGAGAAATAAACATCACTTCTCCGCGTGTTCACAGAGGTTCCACTCATGGTGAAGTAGTGGATTTGTGTTTTCTGTTTCAGGAAAATTAAGGAGAGCATGGGGAGTTTCCCAGTCAAGCTAAACTTCCTCATCCACAACATGGTGCAGTTCTCCTCCATCAAGCGCTCTGAAGCGCAGGCCAACAGCCAGATCTCCTCCAACAACAACATACAGGAGGCCGTGATTCAGAAATATACAGTCAGCGGCAAAGATGTGGTGAGTTCCTTCACAAAAACTGTGATGAGATTGTGAAGATCATTCAATAAAAAGACGTTTCCACCATTGTGCTATTAATATGTGTCTAAATATAATATTGTGTACTTTCAGTCTCCTTTATGTACTTCATCAGAGATATACTTTGTACACTTGATTATAAACCTAGAGCAGTGTAAAAGTACAAACATATCTTGTCCTACCGAACGTCGTTTTTTCACACTAGTTGGCTTCTTTCAGGGAAAACGCCAGCGTATGGTTTACATACTATCTGACCAACACAAGTGTTTAAGATCTTTCATGGTACTGAATGTCATTGATCTTCCACAGCGTCAGTAAACTACAAGAATGATGTTAGCTTCACTTCTAGAAAACCATTTAGACTAGTAGATAACTGAGAGTTTACTTCTAAGAGGATAAAAAAGTAAAAAGTCTGCTAGACTTACAGTATATAGCTAGTAAGTATAGTTTACAGTATGTTTGCGTAGAAAAGAAAAGAGTTAACTAGCGGAGTACTCAAAGAACACAAATCCAAAGTTTATATTGTGTTCGGATATTAGTACTCTACGTAAAATGTATCTGAACTTTACTTAAAGGTGCTGCATGACACAGAGTTCATTTCATTTATTGTCATGTGCGCTCGTTCCTGTCGGTTTCCTCAATCTGGCAATCTGCGTGTGCCTCAAGTCTGAGGAGGAGGGGTGAACAAAACCCTCTCCAATATTTTACTTTTGGACCACAGTACCTAACTCAACCTCTAATCCTACCTACAGCAATGAGTTAGAAGAAAATCATACATGTTGGTGTTCTTCCAGCTATCAGCAGTGCTGAGCGCTAGTAATGTCTGCTGTGTCTGTGTCAGACGTATGAGCTGAAGGTGACGATTGAGGACGGATACCTCGTCGTTCAGAAAAGCTTTGCTCAGTTGGAGATGCTCCATAAGCTGCTGCAGAAGCACTTCATCGAGTCCACGCTCCCGAAGTAAGTGTCTGGCTCACGTCTTATTACTCCTCAGCAGAAGAAAGCCGGTCTGATCTGGTCTCTGTCCTCTTCTAGGTTCCCCAGCTGGTTCAATATGTCCTTTACAGCGAGCAGGAAGATGTCCCTGCTGAACAAGTATCTGAAGGAGCTGTTCGAAGGACCCTGCAAAGGCGTGAGTGAGAAAGGGGTGCTTCCCAAGACTTTACACGACAACCTTTCACCAGCAGAGAAAAGAATCAAAGCGTTTCTCCTTATAAAGATTTTCACAATCCTGACTTTATGAATCACACTTATGAGTTTAGATTATGCAGGTTTGACTTTTAAATACATTGTGAATGCTGAGAATAAAAAGTGGTTTTAAAAATGAATGACTAAGGGGCAGGGGTTGTGTTGCTCATGTCTCTGACAGAACGAGTACGTCTGTAGCCTGTTTCTGGACGGACCAGACGCCGCCGTGAAGTCAGGTAAAGACTCAAACACACACACCTCTGGGCAGCTTGCTTTGCGGAGGACTCTTAATGGTTATAATAATAATAATACAACTAGCTTGCTGTCATAATAATAATTATATCGTTTTAACATTTATTTTCAGAATGAACTTACGAACACTGAAGCTGTAGTTTAATAAACACAGACAGGAGTCGGGCGCGTGTTCAGCAGTCCTGCGGCATGATGTCTGAAATCTTGTTGTTTGTTTCAGAGGCAGATGCTCATCTCCGACCGCAGATCCAGCTCTACCTGTCTTATAAAGACTACAAGTTATCTGTGATGATAAAGCATCTGGAAAATATTGTGAGTCAGTTGTTTTCAAGCCACCTTTAAATATTACAACGCATTTGAACTTTTATTGCAGTCATTTATGAAAATACATCATTTTTTACAGCGTACTTCAGGTAAAGTGTTAAAATCACTTACATCTTCCCTCTCTTTTTAAATGACACTTTATTTTATCATTGGAGAATAAAGAGTTTTGTCGGGGGTTGTTTGTCGTAGGAACGATTGGATCTGAACTCATTTTTGCGGCAGGATGAGTGTTAACCTGTTGTTCTGTCTGTCAGAGGCTGTCTAACGGCACGTGTCCAGACGCCTATGTGGTCACGAGACTAAGACCCGACCCCCAGGACAAGAGCAAGAAGAAGACCAAAGTGGTCCGCAGCAATGAAAATCCCACTTTTAACGAGCTGGTGAGAGAAGAGATATTTGTGTGTTTAATGAGCCTTTCAGAACCTTCTCTCAGACCTGTAGCTTTCTCTTCAGATCGAGTACAGGAACGTGTCCAGTCTCCACGGCCGGGTGCTGGAGGTGACGGTGAAGAGCAGGAAGACGTTCGTAGCAGCTACAAACGTGGTTCTGGGAGACGGGGTCCTGGACCAGGAGAAGTGGTTTCCTCTGGGCTTCTCGGCTGTGTAAAGCGTTCGAGAGAACGTGAAGACCATATGTGCTTCTGATGGACATGATGTACTAGAGACGACAATGTTGATCAGTATTTCCAGAAGTCATCAAGAACAGTTCAGAAGATGCCAGGCCTGGTTGTTTTTGTGCTCCCTCACTGTCACCTGAACGGGTCTCGCTCATCTGACGCATGAACACACTTTAAAGCTGGATTGTAACTCATGTGACTCACTGTCACTGTATCGTTCACTGCTTTGATGGACATTAAGTTATATTTGAAATGACTGTCTGAAACTGTGAAGCTGCTTTGAAGCACTTTTTATTGTATGATGTGCTATACTGGTGAAACATGAAGAAATTATGTATATATATATCTGTGTGTGTAAACATTGTACACACACCTAGTCAGTCTTTAGACCTAAATCCAATTGAAAATCTTTGGAGGGCACTGAAACAAATACTAACATCCTAACATAAGTGGTCCAATACTTATTCGACACAGTAATTTGTAGATTCTGTCTCTCAGTGGAAATGCACCTGTGCTGAAAATTGTAGACCCCTCCTGATCCTGAAGAAAGAGAACTTGTAAAATCACAGGGTGATCAAATACTTACGACCTCACTGTGTATATCTACATAAAACAAATATTAAAACAAAACACTATATACACAAACCTCTCTCCTTCCGTTACTCTTAAAAAGTCCACTGAGCTGTTAAATCTTCATGGCCTTTGACCTACAGATAAAGAGAAGTTATTAATATTAAAACGCCGCATCGCATATTTCATGTTTCTAAAAATAATCATAAAAGCAGTTCAAGTTTGTCTAAGCCTCAATCACGTTCACTAAAGAGTGTCTTTTTTAAACCAATAACTATCTTCCCTCAGACTTTACCTGTAGACATGATTTCCAGCACCTTCACTCTCTCTGTTCTTCTGGAGATCCGACGACTCTTAAGAAGCGGAAGTTATCTGACAGAATCCGTCCTACCTTTAATCACATGACTATTGCTCAAATGTTCAGCGAATGTGTATGACTCTCTTATAGATGTGAAATCTATAAATCGCTAATGATTTTAAAATTGTGCATAATTAATGTCATTAACAGACTGTATAACGGAGCCCCAAATCTTAGGTGCTGCTGACTCGTCCATGTCCATGCCTTCTTTCACATCTGCGTTGATTTTCCTGTGAAACTGGGCTACCTAACTGCAAATAAATACATACACATAAAGGTTGAAGTGGTAACACCCGCCCCCTGAATGTGATTGGGTGACCTGGCAACCCTGTTCATAAATGTTTGTTTGGGAGGAATTATCCCTGAGGTCAATCTTTCATGCTTTTGGAGCCTAGATCGAGTCGTTTACAAGAAGATCGGGTCGTGAGAGCGCCACCCAGCGTTTACACATTCATGCCCTCTTTATTGAAAGGTAAATGATTTTGGAAACCCCTGATACATACTCCAACCAATCTCTCATCTCTGATAACTCAGGCCAGGGGATGAGATATTCTTACAGTGCAGTATGTCTCTCTTTCATCCGTTCAGAGTAAGACTAGATGATTCTTAAAGATCCTGGCATGAATCTGCACCAGCAACACTAACAACTGGCGGCTCAAAGAACATGTTTGTGTGTGCAAAAGAATCCCAAAACGAGAACAGAGAAATTCACCACGGAGAGATGATGCTTTCCCACGGACCTCAAAAACAGAGACATTTGTTTTGCAGCAGTACAGAAACGGATTTATTTGTCTTTATATACTGATGGCGTTTAAAAGTTTTCAACAGAAAAGATTTACAGGAGATTAAGGGGGAAATAATTCCTTCTGCGTCTGATGTCGGGTGTGTTTCTCTGGTTTTCTGGCTGTCGGGCACTTCTGAAGAACTTGGCACCTCAGTCAATAATATTAATAATAATAAAGCATATCCGGGAGGTCAGATCCGTGTGAGCTGGTGCCACAGACTCGAGGGAAGAATACTCTCCACTTTCTCCATGATGAAGTTCAGCGGTGCGAACAGAGTGCTCAGGAACTGTGACGGACGAGACAGAGACAAGAGAGAGATCTGAACACAGACCAGATAACCTCCGTATTAAACTACATTCCATAAAAGGAGGAAATTAATCCATTGTACATTTCAAGGTATTAAAGCAATATCAAATTAGAAAAAGTGCTAAATATTTTTTTCATAAGAAGTCCAGATCTGTGTGATCGGAGCACAGAGATCGCACGCTAACCGCCGGACTCTGAACGCTAGTTTAATATCAGACAGCTGCTTCAGAACAGAGAGCGGGAGACGAGCAGGAGTCTGCTTGTTTATGGATTGTACACTAGTAACTTCAGAGACAGTGAAAAAAAAATTTATTCACACACATTTCTGACTTCATAAAATGATTCTCTGAAGTCTTGGTGTTCGGAGAAGTATAGCCATTATTCTTTTTGGAAGAATTTTTCATTTCAGTGAACTTTTTCCATCACAACAGTAAAAATATATGAATAAACATAAAAAATGAATCCCATGTAAATGCAGGAAATATTTTCCCCCACTTCTTAAACCAAAGCATGTTGGTAGAAATTAGCAGTGCTGGGCACAAGTAACCATGAGTTACTTTTCCCAAGTAACTAGTAAAATGAAGCATCTCCAGCTCCTCTGTGTCTGGTGTCCTGACTGACAGCTCTGGGGTTGCCATGTTGAGAGAAATCAGGCGTACGTGCAGATGATCTTACTGTAGTTCTGGACTAAACATCACGTGTTAGCTCATCTCACTCACATAAAGAGAGTGAAAGGCAACCTTGCAATTATTAAATGTTAACACCGATATCCTGCATGCGTTTAATTTCATTTTACTAACCAGTGTCTTTGCTGCGGACACTTCTCCTAACCCTAACCTTGATATCTGCGTTTCATTTCTTAAATGCTTTACAGCGCTGAACTTTCTTCGTGTATTCCAGAACAGCAGCACGGCTGAAAGGTTTGTTTGAGCAGCGCCCTCTACTGCACAGATGTGAATTTGCCAAAAATAACTTGTTTTTCTTAAATCCAGCGGATTATATTTCAGCAGAAATGACATAAAACCCACTGGGAAAATAATCATCTACGTGAAGAATGGACATGTTAAACACAAACATGAGCGTGATGAGTTCTCTCCGTCTAACCCTGTGTATCTCTTCATCACAGTGACGCTGGTGAACAGTGGTGTGAGTGTGTGTGTGTGTGTGTGACACTCACGGCTTTAGCAAACACTCCCATGAGCTCTGGGAACTGATGCGTGAGGAGCGCCAGCATGGCTGTGAAGGAGCAGAGACCTGCCGTGAAGAGGATGAAGAACGGCAGCTCCTTCTTAGGATACACTGACACCTCGTGGAACACTGCTTACACACACACACACACACACACAGATTCAGGGTTAACTACTACTGCATCAAGAGAGAAGCACCACTAATGTGTATGTTCATGTTTAGGAGCGTGACCGCTGTGGTGGATATAACGACAGACAGGTTCGGAGAGACATGATGCTGCGTCAGTAATCTCACAAACTCTCTTTAACCCTGTAAAAGGCTCCTCAGAAGATGTTTTGGAGGCTTGTGAAGATCATTGTCCCAGTGAAAATAAAGCTCCTCAGAAGATCCTGATTCTTCTAGAAAATGATTGATGAGCTGCTTCAGTCCAGTAAGAGTTCATCCGGAGATACGACCTAAATTATTCTGACGTTTACGTCATCAAAATCAGTCCAGATCTACGAGAAGCAGCAGCTTAATGTCTGTAAAATTGTACTGAAGGGTTAATACAGTAATATACTGCACTGAAAGGAGCTGGACGCTCAGAAGACATCAGACGTGACAGAAACCAGACTAACTAGTCTACAGGTGAGATGCAGGAAAATCTCTTACTTGGTAGCAGTTCTCTGTCCGCCGTCTCTGTACAGACTGGATATGGATAGAACAGATGGCCTTTCTCCAGAGGATATGGAATCATTCTGAAAGCTGAAACACCAGGCCATCGACAATCAGCACGACGCAAAGAACGAGCAGAAAAACACAAGCAACACAGAGTCAGAGTTCTTCTGCTCTTCACTTGAACACTGTGACAAAGTTTATATTGAAAAAATAAAGATTTCATAAGAAATAAAGACAACAAGGAAGAGGATGTTATTGTGGATTTGGAAAACAAAACAAAACAATCCTTCCATTTCTGTCACCTGTTAGAGTTCATTATCTGTGGTCTACACCCAATCTGAATATTCTCCTCTGTGGAGCTGAAACTGAGTTGGTTTCATGTCCATCTCTCTAAGACATCCCATGTTACAGACCTGATGTCAGTTAACTTCATTAGTTTCTAGATGTTCTCCCAGATGAATCTTTTCAAAATGTCTTGCTTTTTCACCCCCATGCCAATTTTCTGGAGGCTTGTAGCAGGCATCAGACGTGACGTGAGCTCATTTAGTGGATACATTTCAATCATGTTTGTTGTGATACTGGCTCACGTGATTCGAAAGTCTTTGAGTTTTCATTTTATTAAAATTAAAAAAAAAACACAGCCCAACATTTCCGCACTCTGGGTTGTATACACACGCTGGGTTTCTGCTCCAGGGTCATAACACAGAGCAGCAGAACAATCACTCACTTCCCTCCCAGGTGCAGTGCAGCAGGTTGAGCGCGCCCTCCACCCGCTTCCAGTGCTGAAGGTGGAAGAAGGTGTAGGCGATGGCCTCGCTGTCCCCGCGCTTCAGGATGTGCTCCGGAGGCAGGATCAGGCTCTTCATCTCTAAGAGGTACTGCGAAAGGAACGAGAGGCAGGTTACGGCCGAGGATGAGGATGAGGAGGATGATGATGAGGAGGAAGAGGCTCACTTTCGGTACGTGTGGGTTGAACTCCACCGCTCTGTGTATGGCTTCTACAGCGTTCATCTCTGCTGTGCTCAAACCTCTGCGTGACGCTGCCTCTGGAGAAAACCTGCAGGAACACACACGAGAAGAGACTGACGCTACACAAACATGACGGTTCAGCCGGGGGGGAAACCACACATAAGGGCTTTTTTTAAATTAAACTACTTTCTCTTTCTGTAAACAAAATTGGCATATTGGCTCATGCTAACAATACAGAGCCCTTTACGATTATAAGATAACATTTAACCACAGCCCAAAATGTAACTAACCATTTTTAAATTTAATAAATCAACTTCATTTAAAAAATGTAATATTTAAATATTAATATATTTTTAAAGCAAACTAAAATAACTTCTACATGGTTTCTGTTTGCTGGATTTATTTAAACATACATTAAATAGGTTACGACATACCGAACAGGTGAAATATAATGAGTATTTAGTCTAATATTTGATGAAACGCTCTTCTCTAGTGAACGAACGAGCTGTGGACACGGATGACTTTCCTCAGGTAAATGATATGCTACGTGACGTGATCATTTCACAGCTCAAACACTGATTGAGCGATTGCACAAGGCAAGAGATGACCATTCGTGTTTATTTCACATTAAAACCAATAAAGAGTAACCAGGATATTGTGATAGAATACATGTACCGTTAGTACTAATGTGATGTGAGAATCTCTAGTTAGAAGTGAACTGGCCCTTTAAGAGCACGTGTGTGCTGTTACTCTCAGTAAAACAAACCACAGCAGAAAGATCTTATTTTAATAGTACACTCAAGTCGTTCTACTAACCATAAGTAACTTTGACATTACAGCAGCAAATGAGTTGACACGTTGATGCAAAGTAACCTTTAAAGAGCATTCATTTATTTTGCAACTGTTCCCATCAGCACAAGTATTAATATTGGGAAAGAGTCCATGGACACTCACTTATCAGACACGGCTCTGGCCTTCAGCAGCGCTGCTGTGTAGCAGATGGTCGCAGACTTTGGCAAACTGATGTCTGTGAACGAGAACAAACAGCAGATAACGGTATATTACAGCAGAAGAGTCTGATGATACGAACACTTCTTCAGCTCAAACGAGGGATTACTAGTCAAATAATTGACATTTCTGCGTTAAATCAGACATGAAAATGCATTTTAGAAGGACGTTAAGTAAAATGTATTAAAATAAATGTTTCATCTTCTTAAGAGCAGCACAGCTGACTGTGTTTGTGTATATCACAAGAGCAAATGACATCTGCATGAGAGACGTCTGTATCGGTGCTGTGCCGCTGGAGAAACTCAAGTACTCATGTGTGGAAACGGATATTAAGAATCCTTTCCCATTTTTGTCGGATGCAGGGTTGCCAAGTCTGTGTTGATTCCACAGAACTGGGCTACTTTTAAACGGCTTCTGTGGGTTGATCTTCTCGCGGGGTTAAAGGTTTGAAAACATTGCATAAATTACCGAATTTGACTGAAGTGCTTGTATTGGAATATTGTACTTTCTACCGGTGATAAAACGGCACTAGGTGTTAGGTTTTGTGAAGGAGGGCCTGTAAAATATGTATTTTAGGGATGAAAATGACAAACACTGAGTTTTAACATTAGGATACGGTCATTGTGCTACTTCACTTTTTTAAACTGGCTGCTGGGGTAGTTCTGTCATGCAGACCTGGCAACCCTGGCTGTGCGGAGCAGAGCAGATGTCTATGTGATGCCTAGTGTGGATATGAGTGTGTGTGTGTACCGATCTGCAGAGCTCGTACCGTCATACTTGGCCAGCACCGCCTGGACGTCGGCGTAGTTCTGCAGCTCCAGAAGAGACTCCAGCAGGTTCTCGTGTATGTTGAACATGCTGAGCAGAGGAAACTCCTTCATTAACTGCAGGAAACACAACAACAGCTCACATTCTCCAGCTCTGGAACCCTCTGCTGCTCATTAACGAGGTGTGTAGGACAGTTTTTCATGTACAAAGTGTGTGGTTTCACTGATGACAGGGCACTGAATCATTGAAAGATGATGCACAGGTGTTGAGTCTTAACTGCATCGTCACCTCAGCTGTGCACAGCTATCAATAATTCAACCGCCTGATTCAGTATCTATGGGTATATACCAAGAGCAGTTTGCTGATTGCATTACTAGTAAAAATGAGGCTTCATTTCATATGTGTGTCAGGAGTCAAAGGTCACTCACGTCCCGCATCATCTTGACAGCTTCTCGTGTGCGACCGAGCTTTCTGGAGCACATGGCCAGTCTTCTCTTGATGTAGACTAACACATTTGTGTCTCTTCCTGTGAAAACACACACATTTACATTTTATTTCACTTATTAAGTTTCACTAGCTACTTCTGCTTTAAAGGGGGTCATATGTGATCTTTCTCTGTGGAGTGTTCTGAGCTGTTAGTGCAGAGATCCTGAAGATACAAAGATTGAAGTCTCAAAACCAAAGAGATCTTCTTCATAAAAGTTAGGACTTGTCCACATCTCCCTAAAACAACTCATTTAAACACTCCAGAACAGTTGAACACAAATATTGGAGTGTGTTCAGCACATTTACGGAGGACTGATTCCTGAAGCTGACAGAGCA
>JAUCMU010000145.1:208874-220048 GCA_032275025.1 Enteromius treurensis
TAAAAATGCTGTTCTTTTTAACTTTCTATTATTCTATGAATCTTGAAATCATGTTTGTTGAGCAGTAAATCAGTATATTATTATGATTTCTGAAGGATCATGTGACACTGAAGACTGGAGTAATGATGCTGAAAACTCAGCTGCGCTTCACAGGAATAAATTAGATTCCAAAAGATATTCACACAGAGAAGAGCTGTTTTAAATTATAATATTATTTCACAAATTTTCATGCATTTTTGACCAAATAAGAGCAGCCCTGGTGAGCAGGAGAGACTTCTTTAAAAAACTGCTATCTTTAATCTACACCACTATTCTAAAGTTTAAGTCAGTGAGACTGTCAGTGATTGGCCATTACATCAATTATTAGTCATATTTCTCAGAGAAGGTGAAAATGCTGTGAAAGTGCAGATTCTGCAGCATCAGCACACAAACATCATTACCTCAACATCTCAAGACTCCATCAGACCGAGGCACAAACACTGCATATGCAGAGAGAGAGACATGGAGATATGAGCCAAATCAATAGCTATACATATTAATAGCTGAGAATCTGTCAGAAAGCAAGGTTTAATCCAGACCCGAGCTCATTCTAGACCAACTGTGTCTCCATACGGCTCAGATTTCACATTCATCACATTTAAACACACAAACAAGGTGAACGCGTCCACATCTGAAGACAAACGCATGCAGAGTTGCAGAGAAGCGTCTTCATTAATACTGCAGACTGTTTCTAATGAATGCAGTCATTTAGAAAAAACAACTCCCTCCATAACAAACCCCAAAACTACAGCTAACGAGAAACCAGAGAGAAGCGTCTCCAACATCTCCATCAACGACAGAACCGCTTCGAACTCTGCTGACCGAGATAACTGAGTCTGAAGAGTTTATTTCACCGCTCTGAACTCTCACTCACTGTTGTGTCAGATGAGGTTAAAGATGCTTGAATTACGTAGAAAGGGAGTAAAAGAGGCGCTTCTGAGCAGTAACGCTTTCCTCGGGTTTCTCTTCATCTGATCGATGGGTTTGTTAATGCTGAAGGTCAAAGGTCACACACCGCATGCGTCTCTGTCTCTCTGGAGACGCTAAAACGGAACAAAAATGACCGCCGACGTCTTCAGCTCACCCACATGCTGTATTCTGAAGAACACTTCAAAGACTTGCAGCACAACCAATGAGAAACTCCTCATAAAACCCCCCAAATCAACAGAAAACTTCACTGACTCACCCTCGTGTTGATCTTAAAATAAACGACTAAATATTAAAAAATATGTATGCTGGTCCATTATATACAAACGTATATAATATAATGTCAAATAAAAAATTGATTTATTGATCTAATGGGTACAGAAATCTTGAATATAAAAAGATAATTGATAATATAGTTTGAAAATCTAAAATAATATATGAATAATTTTAATAAAAATAATACAGAAAATTATTACATAATTTATAAAACATTTAAAGATCAATTCTATTATATATATATATATATATATTCATATAAAATAATGTTCATTATATGCACACATACAATTTAAACATATATCTATATAATTTTACATTGTATGTGTGCATATAACGAACATGCATACATACATAGATATGTAGTGTTTTTAAAACGTATTATTAATTATATTTTCATTTTTGTTCAAATAATTTATATGTAATTTTATGTATGTGTATATAATAAACATACCAAAGCATTTTGTATTTGTAAAATGTTACTAAACTCAAGATTATTTGAAGTTATTTCAGATGAGAAGTCTATATAAGCACAGTCACAGAGCAGCGTGAACGCTCATCTAAACATCTCCACAGAGTCCAGTCTTTCTCGAGGTCAGGAGCAGAGCTCAGTGAGAAGCTGACAGCAGTATTTTCATCTCTGGCTGTAATAAAGCCACCAGGAGTTCTGCACAATAGCTTTTCATATCCACCGCAGAGAGCTCCAGATCCTCTGGCATCTCTCTGAGCGAGGACCCGGGCTCCCAGAGCCGCTGCCTGAATGAAAGCACCGCTGCCATGACGATGGTGTGAGCGTGACCTCTGAACCTGTCTTTATCTGACGAGACGAGAAGAGAAAAAAAAACCCCACTGAACTCTTTCACCAACTTCAGAGTCATAACGCTGAATATTCAATGAATATTACACATACTGTCAGTATTATTACAGTATTAAAAATGATGTAAACAAATGTTATAGTACTAAATATTATATGTTTATAATGAGAGGTCTTGCTCTCATGCTGAACTTAATGTTAAAAAAATATTAAATATATTGTGAATGCATATTAATAAATATCTTTCAGGGGATATTAATTCTCCTCCCTGGCTGTTATTGAAAATAAGAACTTAATGAACTATATAATATGTATTATATGTAATATGTTTCAATTAAAGTACTAGCGTTGGGTGCTGTATTAAATAACTATGAAATATGTTCTGAATATTGAATGTAATTTATTATATTACTAAACATTCTATAAATAAATAAATAATATTTTACAAAATATTATATACTGATAATGTCATCCTCAAACCAGATATTGTTCTTACACTGAAGTTGAATGGGAAAAAACTAAATATTATAAGATAAATATTATATAACATATATTGTGAATACAGCATGTATTTTGTACAATAAGGTATAATAAGTAGCACTGGGTGACACACACACACACACACACACACACACACACATATATATGAAAAACTGTGAATATTAAATATTATTATATTATTCAATATGTAACTTTACATAAATAGTTATACTATATCATATATATATATATCATATATATTTCTAAGCATATATAATACAGATATTACATAAACATATATTACAAAAATCTTAAATACTGTGTATATTAAATACAATTTTTATCATTAAATATAATATCAATAATACATATAAAATATTATAATATTTATTTATATTTATAATATACTTACTATCTATTGTCAAATAAATCTAAAATACCTTTTTTTCTTTTTAAATCTAATGCCTAATTTAATAGAAACATAGAAAGAAAATTAAATAAAAAACATAATTCATAAAAGTATCTTTCCTTAAATGAATTGTGCAAGAAGGTGTGTTGATTTGTACTATATTTACTATATTGTACTTCATGTATGAAACACTGTGAAGTTTAGAGCAGGCACACACAGTAAGTATGAACCGTATGGAGTATTATTTTATCACACACCTGCCGATGGTGATATAGTGGTCTGTTCTGGAGAGAAGAGTATGTGAATCACCCAGAAGCCCTCGCTGGATCTCGCAGCGCCAGCATGTTTGCTCAGCGACAGCTTCCAGCGGGAAGGGCTTTACGAGGGTTCGATCCGAGTCATGAAAGCTGACGATTCATCTGTTGAGAACAGAAGCCGTCGCAGACGAGGACTTCCTCCTAAAACCGCTCTACAGCAACTTTCCAACTGGAGAGAGACTCTGCCTCCGCCAACCAGAGATTACAGGCCTCCAAATACAGCTCTCTTATTACTAGAGATTAGAAATATTATTTTTTTTTAAATAATAGAGCTGGCCAATAATACACTGTAAATATTAAATATAATTACACTAATTATTATTATTATGTAACTAAAACTATACACTGTGTTTGGATGAGTATATTAGAAAGCATATTAAATATTATATAAATAACCAGAGGTGAGCAATATATTTGTGAATAATATACATTTGTGAATATTAGATATAATTATGTTATTCAATATTATTACATAGATAGATTTAATATTAGTATATAATAAATATAGTATAAATAAATAGAGATGGATAATACATGAAATAAATATGAAATACTGTGAATATAAAATATAATTATAATTATTATATATGATTTAACAATTATGTAAATAAATATTATAACATTTAATATAGTTATTTATCATGACATGCAGTGATATATTAAATAAAACAAACACTGCTCATATAGCATATTTTATATTAGTATATAAACTATGTATAATAAATATTACATAAATAACTAGAGCTGTGCAATATATTAAACAATGAACTGTAAATATGAAACATAATTCTATTTTTTGATATTATAAAAACATTATTTACATAAATTCTTTAATATATTGGTAAATTTAATAAATGCAACTATCATAAACATTTAACATTTGTACAGATATCTGTCCTTAAATCAATTTTGTGAAAAATATGATTTTTTAATGATTATTTTTAACCCTATTTATTAAAAAAATGGCTCTCGAAGCGATGCTTTCTCTGACTGAAAAAACAGTCACAGTTGTACAGCAAATAAATAAATAAAGCCATATGGAAGTCTCCAACTGGCTAAAGACTTCAGCCGCCGTCGCTGTCCAACTGGCCTCTGCGTTTATGAGTCTCTGGAGCGTCAGGACAGAATGAAGCACAGATCACTTCGCATATCAGCTCAAACACTGAGTTCTTCACGTGCATTTTTTAATTACATTTAGAAAATACATCCAGAGAGTCTCTTCTGTCATTACATCATCAGATGAGCACAAACTCATCGTGTAATGAGACAAAGACTGACGCTAATCTCAGATTATCAAGAGTGTAATTACAATCACGCTTCAGATCAAAGGATGCTTATCCTCAGACGCCGACAAAGAAAAGCTGGAAACAATGAGACGCGGAAGAAGCGCTTGTTCAGGAGGACAACAAAACAAACAGCAAACTCCATTACAGTCTAATCCAGGTGCGTAATCAAACACTCGCTCTGAACTCCATCTGTTTCATAAAGCACCAGCGCACAGCTCCATTCAGACACACAGCAGCATCTGCTTCTCCAGGGAGCCTTTACCAAAGAGTTACACTTACAGAATAACAGCTGGATAAATCCACAAATAAACCATCTTAATGAAATTACACGGGCAGAAATAAAACTTTACAATCTAAAAAACTAAAATATCTTTATAGAGTATATAGTAAAACTGAAATAGACTTAAATATAAAAATAAATATAAAATAGTGCTTTAAATAAATAAATAATTTAATTAATTAATAATATATATATATATGTATTTTTTTTATTAATTACTTAATGATATATAATATATATACATACACACATTAAATATACTGTGAATAATAAACATATTCAATATATAAACTACTAAATATATTAAATATATAAAAACTGGAGCTGGGTTATATATTAAATAGATTTAAAATACTAGGAGTAATATTTATACATAATAATAATAATAATAATAATAATAATATTTATATATTGTTTTTGTTTAATACTATTATATTAATAATATTAAATATACAAATAACATACATAAAGTGATACATTGAATATATTGTGAACATTGGATATTTTTTATATTGTTATATTAGGATATATAATAAATATTCTATAAATAACTGAAGCTGGGCACTATATTAAATAATAAATATTATTTAATATATTATATTAAATAATAAATATAAAAATGTATTATATTTAACTGAATCATATTAAAAAACATTATAGAATGTTATTGTATTAATATAATATGTAATGTGATAAATAATAAACATTAAACACATTGTGAATACTGGATATATTTTAAAATAAAGTAATATTAAGCGTACATTAATAGATATTTTTGCATACAAAATCTGAAATCTGTTCTACGTACAGTAAGTGAGAGAATCAGACAGAGTCAGACGGAGCAGAAGTGACGTTAAAAACACAGTTAATCACAGTAATGGATGTGTTTCAGTGAGGTCTGGAGCCCACACACACACACACACACACACACCTCAATGAGACTGATGCGCTCTGTTACTGTGTCACTGTCCTACACCTACCTTACACCTAAACCTACCCCTTATAGGAATCTATGTGATATTTTCACTACACTCCATTCTGTGTGATTTAGAAGCTTGTTTCCTCATGGGGACCAAAAAATGTCCCTGCAAGGTCAAAATCCACTGGTATACTTGTGGGGACATTTGGTCACGCACACACACCTCTCCAAACTCGCCCACTGCTCACGATGGAGCTGAAGAGCAGCCGCCCACCATTTAGCTTCTGGAAGCTGTTCTAACACCGACTCAGTCCAGAGATTAAGAGTCAAGCGAAGCAGATCTGAGATGAATCACAGCATTATTCACTTTAAAGAGGAAATCTGACTGAATGAAGCTCGTCTCATGAATGATGCGTGCAGATCAGAAACAGTACTACATTAAATACTATCCACTCCAAACTAACTGCAAAATACTCTAAATGGTCAAAAGCGTTTTTGGACAGAAATGAATCATTTTATTCATAACATAACATAAACATAACATGGTTTCCACAAATATTATTGAGAAGCACAATTATTTTCAACTTTGATAATAATCAGAAGTGTGTTTTGAGCAGTGAATCAGTATATTATTCTGATTTCTGAAGATCATGTGACACTGAAGACTGGAGGAATGATGCTGAACATCACAGAATTTATCTCGTGCACTGTTATTAACACACACACACACACATCAGCCCTCAGGTGCTCAGAAACACACTGAACCACAGATCTTCTGTCAAACCTCTGCTCATCATACCGTACCAACACAATCATCAGCAGCACAGCTGTTTTTGCAGAAACAGACAACGATACAATATATAGGTCAAATTTATACATCTTTCTTTGATGACTAAAACCATTCGAATATCAAGTACAGATCACGTTACATGAATGCATTTTGTGAATGACCTACTGTAACTACATCACAACCTACTACTGTATTTAAACCAAATATCATCATGTCTTAACAAACAATCCTCCATTATTTAGCTTTCAGATGATGCATACATCTCCTTCATGACCTGTTTTGTGCTCCAGGGTCACAGAGATCAGAAGAGCTCTGATGAACAGAGCCATGCTTTCATCCTGTGATGTTTATGAAGCTAATGCTCCGTTCATCACTAGCGTGGATTCTTTTTCTCAGTTCATCTTTTAGCAGAGCAGAAATCCAAACAGGTCTGACCCTAATTTACTTCCCGGCTAATGAATCGACCCAATCAACAGACGATCGAATCGTATTAAAACAGAAATGATGCGAGCCACTGGTACAGAGCTATAAACAACACAGCGTTCACACGCTTTCAACAACACGCTAACAGCAGAAACGCTCAGAGAAGCAGGCCTCGAACTCAGCGAACGACGTGAACCGAGACGAGCGACGACAGCAGGTGTGTGTGTGTGTGTGTGTGTGTGTGAATCAGATCCAGCAGCACAGAAGCAGACGCTCAGAGCACAAAGCATGCAGGATAAAGAGAGCGGCGGTGGAGGATGGGCTACTTACATGAGGACTCGGTGCCAAACATGGCTGATCCAGGAGCTGTGATGGAGGAAGAGAGGGAGGGAGGGGTGGGGTGAGCGGCTACACAGCAGGGGTCATCAACGCACAATACAACCAACCGCTCCAGATGCTGCTGCGCCGCCGCGGACGTCCTCCCGCTGCATTAAAGCTGCGTCCTCACAGCTTCTCCAGAGGCGAGCCGAGCCGAGCTGGAGCGCTGCAGACCAGGACCAGACAACAGCTCAGCAATCACTCAGAGACGTCACGAGCCGAGAGACAGCGAGAGAACCAACGGCCAGCGGCTGACAGACTGATGCTGATGATGGAGAGAGAGGAGGAGGAACCGACCAATCACAGCGCTCGCTCACACGCACACAGGAAGACAGTAAACGAATGCACACTGAAGCTGCGGAGAGAAACACGCGTCACACACACTCCACCATCACTAACCACACGATTATAAAGACAAGTCTCATCCACATTAACCAGGTCGTATCACTTCTTCTGTGTCGGGTTAGATTAGAGCTTTAAAGCAGCAGAAGTGTGCAGAGACACATCCTCAAACTCTGACCCGTCGATACACACTCTCTGCTCATCAGAGGAATTTACTTCATATAACTTCTTACAAATGTTTGAAACATACATTAGACAAAATTAATGTCAAGGTATCGTTCTTTTTTCATTTGTGACCATGGTGCGTTTTTCCATTCATTTAGTACCAAATCATATCATTTCAAGTATGATGAATCAGTTTGTGAATTAGATGAATAATGTTTAGTGGAGTTCCACCGCGAGACCCTTTCTAACTAACCTTGACGTGATAAAACCGTGGCTTGCACCACACGAGTCTAATGTTTCAGACAAACTTGTTTGTTTTTTTTGCATATATATAGAAATGATAGGAAGTAAAGTAATAAATGATTCCAAACTACTTCAAATTTGTCTTTTCGATCATTTAATTCTCTTCCTCGTGATTTCAGAGAAGATGCAACGGCTAATTCAAACCGTAATAAGAATAATAAATAAAAACAATAAATGAAGTGAACTGATGTGACATTTCTGAAATCGATCAGGACAAAAACAGCACGATGTCATGAGCTCATCTGCTTTACTGAATCAAACACACCTTCTGCTGTGGAGACAAAACAAGGGGCTTTTAACTAATCTTTTCTGTGCATATAATGAAAGGCCATTTACAAGCTTCTCTAAAATCTCTTCTTTTACAGGAGAAAGCAGGTCTGGAAGGGTAGGATTGATCGGGTTTGGTCATTTTAATACAGCAGACAAAACCAAAAGCATCATGTTCCAGCTTTAGTCTCACTTCTGCTCAAATAGGACTCGATTATTTCACACAAACCAGCTCACAGCATGTCTCGTGTACTTTATGAGCAGGGGCCCGGTTTAAACTACAATACCTAATAACACAGCAATACATTAATAAAAACATAACAAACCCAGCTCTTTACTGACACGTGTCGTCTTGTAATTCAGGAACTCGTTTGATCCACATATTCTCTAACTTATTAATAAGCTACTAATTAAAACACAGAAGGATAAATAGGCTCGTGAGCTCTTGATTATTCAGATATTCACGTTGACCACTTTACAAGCGCAGCTAGCATTGCTAACACACAACACCAGGTCAAGTTTAAAAAGCGCGAAAGAGACAATATAATCTCACGGGTTATGAGCTGCATCGCGTGGTTTCATGTCTGTATTCGCACGTCAGTCGTGTTTAGGTTTTACCTGCAGTCTGATGATGATCGCTCGATCAACGTGGCACGACAGAAAACAGCAGCAGAAGAAAGAAAGACAGCAGACATGACACACAATGAAGACCCGCCCACTCGCACAAACCCCGCCCTCGCAGCACGGTCCGCCCACTGCCAGTGTTCGCTCTTTCTCTGATCATCGCCTTTTATGTAGTTTTATTTATTTAATTTTAATACAGATGTGAGACTGAAGTACGGAAGCAGTCGTAAGCAGCACGTTTATTCGCAGAAGAAACCAACAATACAATGTATGGGTCAAAATGATCCATTTTTAATTTATGCCAGAAATCATTTGAATGTTCATATTTCTAAACTTATTTTTGATTAGTAATGTGCATGGCTTACAACTTCATTTGAACAACTTTAAAGGACATTATTTTCTAATATTAATATTTCAGACAAATATTATACGATCCTAACAAATATACATCAATGGAGAGCTTATTTATTCAGCTTTCAGATGATGCATACATCTCAATTTCATAAAACTGACCCCCGTGACGTAACTTACATTTTTATTTCGTGTTCTTTACAAAGAGAGGATCAAAAGGCTTTTAAACACTGTGTTTGTCTGAATCAGCACACGTGTTTTATAAAATTACACACTCTTTATTCGATTTAGTTTTTATTAAACATTATTTGAATCCAATGAGCTCGTGCCTTTGTAATACGCAATATGTAAAAATGCAATATAAAAATGAATTTGGTATGAATAGTACCAAAGACTGATATATTTTACACAAAGATCAAGAATATATGCCTTTAGTTCCTACAGTGGAGGCTCAACAAGAGTTCAGAGAGGTCTAGTTACTCTGAAACCTCTCGAAATGATCTTCATCTGAGTTTGTGATGTTTGCATGGATACATTAACCAAACCATTACACTGATGAAGTTATAGCAGAAACAATCAGTCGATCGCGGTGAGCATCTCTGTATCTCTTTATCTGGGATTTGTGTATGGCGTCGTGAGTCGTGACGTCAGCACGTCCTAACCTCTCGCGAGCACAGGAAACTGGAGCAGCGACAAACTCTCGCTGGAAATTTTATTTTAACTCTTTTTTCTTGCGTTAATTGTTGTTTTTCGACCTCAGTCCGGCCGACGAAAGACGTTTCTCGCGGATAGTGTCGTTTAAATGACGCTTTGCGCTTTTAAAGTGGTCGATTCGTACTTTTATCCCGGTGTTTTTCCTCATGGATCAGATGGTGACGCGTCAGAATAATTCACTATAACAAACGTGTTTCGTTTATTTATATTTTAATAGTACAACGCGTCACCAAACGTCGGCTGTAGGTGTTCATTTTAAAAGCTAAAGTTAATGTATTCCTGCGCTTGCATGAGGATAATTTGGATTACTCTTACTTTAGCTGCTAATGCTAACTAGCGCAGGCCGCTACTGGAGTTTATTTATATATGAGTATTTTTGTATTTATATGATTTATATGTATATTTGAGTGTATGAATGGAAGTGAGAATCTGACGAAAGTCTTTGATTGATCAGTGATGTCCTCTCCATCACTTAAGACTCAGATCTCTAGGAATGAGTGATGTTTCTCACTCATTATAAAGGCCTTGTTTGTTTTCTTTATTTTTTTCGCTTATTCTTCTTCAGATAATTTTTAAAAAGAAGAATTCTTGACTTATTTTACTAATGCCGAAAAGTTGAATGGCTTGACGAACAATTTGAGTCGTCGTTGATATTTTAAATGTGTTAGCTGTGATTGAACTGGACACAGTAGAGAAGAGGAGAAACAAACCCAGCTCGGAGTCAAGGTAAATAAGCACCTGACTGTACTTCTGTTACTGATCTGGGTCTGCGCTTCTCAGCAGCATCATATGCTTCAGTTGATCGTAGCTCTAGTGCTTTTGATGTGTCTGTGATTTACTGAAATTTACTTTAGATTTGGGAAAGCAGCCCTGATCTTTGGTCTGTTCTGATCTTCTGTCAGTTACTGATTCTGTCTGTTACTGGTCTGATCTTCTGTCCGTTACTGATTCTGTCCGTTACTGGTCTGATCTTCTGTCTGTTACTGATTCTGGCTGTTACTGTTCTGATCTTCTTGCCGTTACTGATTCTGTCTGTTATTGGTCTGATCTTCTGTCCGTTACTGATTCTG